>JAOYMZ010035876.1:0-15895 GCA_025802335.1 Pinguicula primuliflora | reverse complement strand
ATGGCCACTTAGCAGACTCATGTCCGTTTGATTCAAAGAAGTGTAATGACCGTAGCTCCGGCGACTCGTTGGGGAATACTACCGCTGGGGTAGAACAGCCTATCTCTGCAGGTCAACCAAACAAACCCACTGCTACTGACAAAAATCCATCAGCTGAGGCTAGCAGCTCGAATACTTCCAAATAGGCTAATGCTGAGATCCCACCTATCACATCTTGAATGGAGAGCAATACTCCTTCATGGAAATCTCCCATCATTGAAGACATTAAGGTTCCTGGACCATGGCTCAAGGCCCCGAAGAAGGTGCAACACCCGCCAAGGGAACGCGCATCCACAACAAGATCCAATCCAGCTGATATTACCAGCTTTGGCCGTTATTCTATTCTACAGTCGCATGAGGAGGACCCAATCTTACCGTCCTATAAAATTTCGAATAGCCCTATGGGTCATCGTATCTCAGGCAGCCCATCATCCACAGCTTATACCAAATCCGCTAAAGGTAAGGGTAAATGCAAATTAAATACGCACAAGCGGATTAAGGATTCAAATTGGGTTGAACGCTCAGCATCTGGGATCGCATTTCAATCTTCTGCTCGGCCACCTAGCGTGGTCCTGCCTCCCAGACCTCCAGGGAGTCATCTGAAAAATTTATCGACAACCAAAACGGTGGCCAAACACATACTAACAGGATCTATCTCTCATGTCGCAGTTGTGATTCCGCACCCGGCTCAGGCCACCACTGCTCCATATTGCACAATGTGGCCTCGCTTTATGTATAAGCAGTCGGAGCCGCGTGGGGTTCATCTGAAAAAAGTAAACTTGTCTCACGAACTGCCTTGCAAGTTATGGACACGGACGTTGTTACACCTTCAGATTCAGGAGTTCAATCTCGTGAGATGGATGTGGACCGCGACAAACAGTCTGATATTGTGTCGCCCAAAGGATCTGCTGTTGCTGAAGATCATCTGGACCAAGACCTGCAGGGCATGAACCTCTGGGGGACAGAAGTGTATTGTCGTAACCATCCGGTCTGGTACTCAACTCTATTATCTATGGCTTTAAACGTTATTTCTTGGAATGCCCAAGGCATCAAAAATGCCACCACTATTTCTACTTTTAGGGACCTCATCAGAGCCCATAAGCCTTCCTTCCTGATTATTCTGGAACCTGGCATAAGCGGAGTTGATGCAGGTAAAGTCATTTGCAGTATTGGTCTTGGGTTTGAGCATTCGTTTTGCGTCGAAGCTTCAGGATTTTCTGGAGGTCTCTGGGTTATATGAAGGGCTGAATTAACCGTGAGTATAATCTCAACGGGCTGGCAGTTTATTCATCTCTCTATACAGAATCAGGAATTACGGCATCTTAATCTGACTGCGGTATATGGCCATCCGAACCCCACTATTCGTAGAGCTCTCTGGCCTCAGCTATCCTTGGTTGCAGAGGCTGTTACATTGCCATGGCTGGTTGTAGGAGATTTTAACGCATATCTAAATCCCAACGACAAGCTAAATCGAAGACTGTCACACGATTCTCATCCCTTTCGTAATTGGGTGGATCTAGCCATGGTTGAACCCATTGATTTTTCTGGTTCGAGATTCACCTGGGTAAGAGGGCGTTGTCATGAGCATATAGACTAGGCGTTGGCTAATTCAGAGCTGATCTCGGCCTTCCCTTCTCTAAGACTTCATCACCTTCCAAGGGTTGCTTCTGATCACTCTCCATTGCTAGTACAGATGTGTGGAATTGGTGAGGATTCTACACCAGCTCCTGTTTTGGATTCTTGAATGTGTGGTCTTCTTATAATGGTTGGCCGTCATGGTTTGAGGAAAATTGGAACTCCAGGATACCTCTTATTGAATCACTTGGACTACTGGTGGATAAATTAGAGATTTGGAGTTTGAGGTATTCAGAGACATCTTTCGGAAAAAACAGCACCTACAGAGGCATCTTGGCGGGATACAGAAAGCGCTGGAGAACAACAAATCTTATTTTCTTCAGCAGCTTGAGATCACTCTCAGGGGAGACTTGGAAATTATTTTGACAGAAGAAGAATTGCTTATGAAACAAAACCAGTGTAGCGCGTGGATTAGGCAAGGGGACAAGAACACTAAAATTTTTCACTCTCGATTCAAGAACAAGCAACGTCGAATAAATACTGGGCCTATACAGCAGGAAGATGGTTCTTAAAGCTCAGACAAAGAACTAATACTTGAAGGTGCAACCAATATTTTCAGACAGATTTATGGTGTCTCGCACTCCACTCCGACGAGGACCCCCTCTCCTTATCCTCTGGATGGTCTCTTCCCCTCGTTAACAGCAGCTCACATAGCTCTCCTCAATCAGGAGGTCCTTCCAGAAGAGATAAAAGCTGCTTTGTTTTGTATGGATCCAGACAAATCTCCCGATCCGGACGGCTTTACGGTCAGCTTTTATCAGACAAACTAGGAGGTGATCTCACCATCCGTAATTGCTTTTGTGCTACGAGCTTTCCAGACTGTATTAGTTCCACCGGAATCTAATCGAGGACTTATCTCTCTTATGCCCAAGATTACCAAACCGAAAAGATATGACCATTTTCGACTGATTACTCTGGTTAACATATGTGCCAAGCTGATTTCCGAAATTGTGGTGAATAGTCTGAAGCTGGTGCTGCCATCTCTAATCTCAGAAAATCAATCCAGCTTCGTCAAAGGTCGTCACATTTCTGATAACATTTTGGTCGCTCAAGAGGCCATTCATACCATGAGGATCTCGAAGAGGAAAGCTGGGTATATGGCGATAAAAATTGATTTGACGAAGGCCTTCGATAAGCTAGAATGGTCTTTTATAAGGGACACTCTTCGGGATGCCGATCTTCCATGCTCTCTTATGAACATTATACTGTCTTCTTTGGAAACCATCTCTGCACAGGTTTGTTGGGATGGTGTCAGGGGACCCATTTTTTCTCCCTGCAGAGAGGTTCGGCAAGGCGACCCGGTTTCACCCTACCTATTCATACTTTGTATGGAAAGACTTACCCCTGCGATCAACTTAGCTACTCAGTATGGCCAATGGAAGCCTCTAACCTTCGGACAATCCAAGTTTGCCCTCTCCACTTGTTTTTCGCTGACGATCTAATTCTTTTTGCAGAATGTTCAACTGAACAAGCAAGGAACATGTTGGATATTTTACAAGACTTTCTGTTATCATCTGGGCAAACCATGAATCCAAGCAAATCAGTGCTATGGCTTTCTCCAACTGTTCCCTCATCAACTGCGTGCGAAGTAGAAGAGATTCTAGGAATTCGACGTGTTGAGGACCTTGGAGTATATCTAGGTGTACCCTTAATCTACGACTGAGTATCCAGGACCACTTACAGTTCTCAATTTATAAAGATTCAGGAGCGGACGCGTAGATGGTCCAAGCAACATATCTCACTAGCAGGACGAGTAGTTCTAAGCAAAGTATTGTTATGTGCCATCCCTAACTATGTAATGCAAACGGTTGCTCTTCCCTTAAGCACTTGTGACAACATGGATAAAGCCATCTGTACATTCCTCTGTGGAGGTGATGAATCCTCTAGTAAGCCTGCACTCGTCAGATGGGATGAGTGTTGTCAACCAAAAAAGCGGGGAGGCTCGGTCTCAGGAAATGTCACGATATGAACAAGGTACTGATTTGCAAATTGGCGTGGCAACTCATTGCCGGTCAAGAGGGTGTTCGGAGCCTGCTGTGGAACGTGTCTTCATGTCAAAATATGGTTTTAGTGACCACAGTATACTCTATCAGCAACCTACTACTGGGGGTTCATGTCTATGGCGGTCCATTGTTGGTGTATTTGACATTATCAAGAACGGTTGTAACTGGACTATTTGGAATGGCCTCCAAGCCCGCTTCTGGATGGACTGCTGGGGAAACGATCCTGCACCTTTGCTAGTTCTTTCACTCTTACCACTGTCCAGTGCTTACTTATCTATGGTTGTTGCAGATTTTACCACTACATCGGGGTCATGGGACTTACCCCATCTTGTCCAATGGCTTCCAGGATCGGCTATTCTCGACATCATGGCCACTCTACCACCATCACAGGACACAGGTCCAGACACCTTACGATGGAAACATTCTAGGAATGGGAAGTTCTCTTCTGCTTCATCCTTTGATCTAGTAACTTCCTCTCCTGCTAACCCTGAAGCACACACTGGGCACGTATCTGGGATCTCAAAGTGTAAGAAGGCATAAAAATTTTCCTTTGGAAAGCCGTACGGAATTGTCTTTGGACAAATGCTGAACGCTTTCGCCGGAAAATTGCCCCCTCATCTGCATGTGTTTTTTGTGGTCAAAGTGAAACACTGCTTCATGTTTTGCGTGATTGTCATCGCAGTGCATCAGTATGGGTTGCTGTCAATAGTTCGTTACCTCCAGGTTTCTGGAGTTCAATTGTGATAGCAGATTGGATATTTTCCAATCTTGATTCTTCTAACAATCTACTGATGTACAGGTTTTGTTATCAATCACATGCTGCCAACTATGGAAGCAAAAAATGAGGCAATTTTTCAGAATCAACATAGTTCTAATCACACTGTGACATCAATTATCACAGCTCTGGTACATGAAAATCAGGGAGTATTTTTTGGCCTGCAACAAGTCCGGGCAACCAAATCCAATGCACTCTTTGGTCTACCATACTCCTCGGGCATTCACTTAGCAACAACACTGTCACGGGCAGAATACCTAATTTATACTGATGCAGCCGTTCAGCGACAGTCGAGACTCGCAGCCTTTGGAGTAGTCATCCGCGATGCTTCCTCCATATGGATTGGTGATTATGCGGGAAGGATAGGTAACTGCTCCGTGGTAATGGCAGGGTTATGGGCGATATGGCATGGGATTGGAAGAATCATTCTTCTTGGTCTCAGGAATGTAAAACTAATGACAGATTGTAGCGATGCTCTAAATCTATTACTAAGGCGAACCCAAAATATCACTGTGGAGCCTCTGATTCGAGAAATTCATGACAAGCTCAGTGACCGTCAGGATGTAGTTTTCCAACTCATTCCAAGGGTAAAGAATGCCGCGGCAGACCTTATGGCGAAAGCTGCCTTGCGTTTTCAAGATTTCAACCCATACTTTCTTACCAGGGAGGCTCCATTTGCCCCAGTTGTTCTACAGAGCAATATATGTCCAGTTCAAAGGCCGCATGGTTTATCATTGTCCACAGCTAGACTCATCTCTACTCGGCATCATGTAGCAAGGGAGAACACTTCTCCAGTCTCTTTTGATTTTGATCCACCTTGAGGATACACAGCATCTGTTCTATATTTTTAGCTGTTGGGATTTTTGGGCCATGCCCAGCCCAAGTCGAAGCCCATGTCACTTTAAGCCTTTAAGGCCCAAAAGGGAGTATTACTACTTTACTTATTTTTTACATCACACGCTCTCTCACGTCCCGAAAATATATAGATCGAATGATGATTATCAGAGCAAAATGTTTTTGAGCTGGGATATTGAAATTGAGCCCAAAAACTGATTCTTTCATTAATTGTCAACTTGGGCCTCAGAAGCCCTTGGGCCCGTCACTATGAGATTGTTGTTGGAAGCTTCTGGACTCTGTATTTATACTTGGGTTGGCTGATTTCTCCTCACTTTCGCCTGCGGGCAGTTCTCTCTCTTAGGGCAAATACTCTCGCTGCCCTGTTTACTCTCGGTGTCTCTCTTTAGTGGCTTACTCTCATTTCACTCTCGAGACTCCACTCTTACACTGATCTCTCGATACTTTTGGACTCTGAACTCTGGTTCTTACTCTGTCCTCTGCTTTTCGGCAATCTTCTAGTGACTGTCGTGGTGTTTCCGGCCAAAGTCCGGCGTGTCCCTCGATTTACGACTCTGTTCTGACGGCCTCATCGAAGATCTACATACTACACACAAATCTGGGCTCTAGTTCCAGATTGATATTTATACATCTGCATTTGTTCTTTTTCCTTCTGTCTTAGAAGAACTGAACCGTTTTCTTGTTGTTATTGACGCAGATCCGGCAAGATCAATTTACAACATTAGCTTTCTATCAAATGTATTCAAAAAAATTAACTGCATTATGCTGTAGTGGTGCCCAATTTATGCACAACTGCATGTAATTTTTAAGTTATGAAACACCAGTAATCCAATTATAGAACCAAGCCCCTACACACATTTCCTAGATGTAGTCCCAACGACTTCATCATCGAAATTTTCAAAAAACCCTTTCTTTTGGGTTAAATAGTACTTTAAATTTTCGGCGACATCAGAACATGGAACGTTTGGTCTCCGAAGCATAGACTTTACAATGGTACAACCGATATTCACGACGAGTGGCAGCACCGATAGATCGTGCACCTAAAGATTGTGTTTAGAAGCCAGCCCCTCTAACTATATAACAACAGATTCTGACAATACTTTTGCATTCAATACAAAACAATGGAACATTTTCTGATAAGCCAACACTACCATTTGAACAACTGAGAAAGAAACATCAGTGTGGCCAAGATGCGTAGCACAGCAGGTGAAATACATAATATATATCCCAGCGTTTATGTGAGTGACTAAACACGCATACTATATACTTGCATGTAATAGTAATACATTGCAAATCATGAGAGTACATGAAACGAAGCAGTTATAGCTTCTCTTCATCTTTACCTTGATATCCTCCATGAATCACATAACACAAGGATCGTCAATGTCCAGTAATAACTTTGTTACACAGATGTGGACACTATTTACAAGTACAGAGCATATTTAGGTCACACCCATACCTAGAGAATGGTGTGTGGCATTTCCCAAACATCCAAGATAAGGAGGACATGTAAATTGCTATATTCGGGTTTGTTGCGTTCAACGGCGGTGATGACAAATGTGGCATGTGGTTGCAGATCGGACGTTCACATAGGTGCAGTGGTCACATGCCCAATTGCCTGAATCATCTCCACTTTTAGCTGATGTGCCCGCCTTCGAAGATCCTTTCGTTTTACCACCTTTGTTCTTGCTACTCCCAGCTACATTTTTTGAGATTATTTTGTTGGATGCTGCCTGAGAATCAACATCTGATAGACCATTCTCCAGTGCTCTAACCAAGTTCTCGAAGTAGTTGCGTGTTACACTGGGGCGATACAATGGGAAATGATGCAGTTAATTTCAATGAAATGAGAAAATTCTGGAATGAATTTCCCATCAAGCACGATATATTAATCAAATCAAACCACATCACGAGTAAGTTGACCTATAATTTCAATTATCTTAAGGGAGTTCAAGATCCTGGTCCACGTATTAGAAAAATGTACATCAGTGAAGAAATCATACCAACCAAATGTATATGGGCATGTGAAGGTTTCACAAAAATTTAGACATAACAGATCCTCCAAAACAAGAAGGGTCATTGCTCAAAGTCCAGAATAACACTATAAAAAAGTTCGCAGCGGATGTATGAGAAGTCATGAGCTTTGAAAAGTTCATCCACATACCACAGAAGACGAAAACTTTAACAGCCATGCGCATACAACAAAGATGGAGCTCTTAAGGATAAAAATATGGGTCAAAAGGCCAAAATTATACCGTAACCAGAAATTACCTTGTTAGACCAGCAAGTTTCGTACGGAAATCGTTAAAATCTTTTGACGGGCTATCAGCGTTCAGGTAAGTCAAAAGCTCCTTCTCCGCACACTGGTGAAGCCTCTCTAGACCAGCTTCGGCCTCGCCTAAATGGTAAATAAAATTGTATGGGAAGAAAATAAAATAAAATTCTCAGAATTTCTACAGAATTTTTAACGGAAAATAAAAAAAGATGATACCTTGCAAATACTCAAAAAACTGTTTCCTGGTATGCTCATGCTCAGGCAGATAGTAACCATATGAATAAGTCCATTTAAGTACCCTCCTGCATTCAACTACCTGCACAGATTTTCGAACAAAAGAATGAGCACTTAGCAGGTAGAGAGTAACAGTTCGTCATAATTTAGCAAAACTAAGAAAGGCAAGAATGAATAATAATTGTGTGGAAGCATTTAATAAAACCAAAACTCGTCATCACTAGAGACGATACGAACAACTAAACTGTCTGTAGTTTACCCGAGACCAATCATATCTATAAAAACACTTGCAACTAGCCGTATTTTAAAATTGAAAAATATTACATCAATGAATAAAAAAAACATTGTACTTGGAGAATTAGTATCCCAAGTTTTCACCTGCTGCCATGCTTCCACAATGAATTTCAGTTGGGACTCGGGTTGGCCTTGTTTTTCACTAAGCTTTTCAAGCTGGACAATAAAGAAAATATAAGCCATCAGTGAAAAGCACAAAACAAATGAAAAGATTTTCTGATAGCAAATATATAATTAGTTGAATAGGTTAAGGCACAGGATTGCATGCTATCCTCCTTCGCCCAAGGTTGAGGCATTTCAAGCCAAAGTTATTCATACATACTACACAAATTTATTCTCCATAACATTTTCACTCGACATTCAAAGAGTACAGCACCAACTTGCACTCACAGCACACACGCGAGAAAAGTGTTTATCAAGGAAAAGATATATTGTTTAAATTGGATGTAATTCATTGTACAAATAATTCTTCTTTGAGTATAAAAAGAAATTCAAGAACAATCATTCACCAAAGCAATCAGAGGTGCTTCAAAAAATAGCTTCAGAGAAACCTGTTGAATATGCCTAGCGGCCAAAAATAATAACTTCACAGCGTCAATACCCAAAACCGACTTTAAGCAAATACAAGAGTTGCATCAGATTCCCATGAATTTTCCTAAACTCATATTTCTTTTAAGTGGCATTTCAAACTTTCAGACCAGGAATTCTCAGCAGAGCACATCCATATAAAATGAGATGTAGAAATTCATTTCTTCCAACAAATATTGACAAGAATGGGAGCAGTTCAGGAAAATGTTACCATTATATATCACAGAAGATTTATCAAGATAGAAAATTGTCACCAGATCCATTTCCATCTATATAACCAGAACACATCTGATATCATGCAGTAAATGATATGAAAGATGTTGCAGGTATACTTACATGTAACGCCTGCATGAGATGTAGATCTGTCAGAGCTTTTTGTCTTGACTGCATATTTGCAAGAGTAAGATCAAACATTTGACAGAAGAAACATTCTATCCTGTTATTGGAAAATAAAGCACGCGGAGCTAATCTAAAACTTTAAGAAAAGACACTTATCAGTAACAAACAAATTTAACGCAAGTGCTTAAATCCATTATGCTGACGTTTCCAATGCATAAGCCCAGTACCAGGACTAACTTCAAAAATAGAATGTACACAGCAACTTTAAATGGAAGAGGTCTACAATCAAAATTAGCAGCTGCATCGAATAACAGGATCTTTAAGTATCAATAAGTATTTTGACAAGAAGCTAGAACATACCGTCTGATTAGATGCCCAACGCTCGTAATAATGAGTGTATCTTTCCAAAGAGTTCTTAGCCATCTCTCTTCTCCTCTCAGCTTCATCATACTGGCCATAATTAAGTGAGAAAAGGTGAGACAATCGAAAAGATGTAATAGAAAATTTAATATGAATATTTTTTTGTTGCATACCACTCCCTCTTGCTTTGCAGTTTCGTACCGGTTGCATGCATAAAACCCACCTGTCCTCTCTCCATGGTCTGACCATGCACCAAGACACAGCCTGCAACACCACAAATGTTAATACGTGAAGCCTGAGAGGGGTATATTACAAATGTACAAGGTGAAAATGGATTTATTCTGAGCCCTAAAAGGAAAACTTTGATTAAAGAGTGCAGAAGAAAACATACCAGCAAAATTCGAACTTGCATGGTGGCGTACAAGTCATGTGCATGCAGCCTTGGTTTTTTTCAATTGGGCGCTTGCACTTGGGACATGGCTTGGAGTTGGCCAATATCCTAAAAATTATAGATAATATATGAAAATGTTCATGCATTAGGACAATAATTACGCGTGACTAATAAGTTCAGCAAGGCCATAATATAATATGAACTTATGGAAACGAATTTATGTTTTAGAAACATGGAAATGAATTTATGTTTTAGAAACAATGATACGGAATCAACAATTATGAACTTGATAGAATTCTAATGCTATGAAGACAGATTTAGGAACCATACAAAAATCTTATGAATACATATACCAATCTCAAGGATGTATGATCTACTGAACTCATAACATTGAGCGCATGGCTTCAAATAGACATAATGCACGGAAAACAGAACAACTTTCTCCACGATGAGGAGGTTATACAGTAAGTGTGCACATTTAGTCATTAACTATACAGGGTAATGCATAACAATCAAATGCTGTATTTAGTATAAAACAGGGTAGGCAATTATCTTTCGCTGTATTTAAGTCAAAAGAAAACGCTTCATTCTCCCGGCAATGTCAATGCAAGAGACTGACCCAAAGCCATGAATTGCATGAAGAGAATGACCCGATAAAAGTTAGTACACCAAATGGCCAAAGTATGCCCCACATTAAGAGCATCACTGTCAAAAGCAACGTTAACAAGCTAGCCTGTAGGTCAAGAACATATGATCACTTTTTTGAAATGCAAATCACAAATCAAATCTTCAAAACTCTATAATCAAGTTAAAACAAACAATAATGCTAGTCTTACATAATCAAATTATACATAATTATGTATGTCAAATAGTATAGTCACATTTGGCATGGTGTGATCCAAATCAATTCAACATCTAATATGTTAATCCTAATCACCACTAAATATTTATGCGGTCCTGAATTAATTTGTCAAATGTCAATATATTATCGGACATGCATAATTATGTACGATTCCATTATGTAAACCTAGCATTTTCCTAAAACAAATCACGTGATATTTGGCGTTACCTTAACATCGCTCTCATACCAAGAGAACAGTTACCACGTAAGTACATTTAACTAGTTACCAAACAATTAGATGATAGAATCTTCCTATCCAATAAAGTTAGTTTATTAAAAGTTGTTAGAACAGAAACAATTCTCACACTTGTACAGACAGTTGATAAAACACTATGTGAGCAAAGTATCAATAACAACTTATGCATGTTAATATGTACGTGTAGGTGTATATATGCTTCCGCATAACCACTAGCTAAGTAATTACCAATTCATGTTTTCAGACTCAGCACTGTTTTTCAGGATCCATTTTGCCACAGTTTCACAGTCCACCGGCCGATGAGCTTCCTCTATGCACTGATCACCAGCACATAGAAACTTAGGACAATGAAGACACATCAATAAAATGACAACTACCGACATGATACCAAACTTACATTCCAACAGAAGCTATACGAACAACTGCAGCTGACATCATAGCTACCACTACCGACGACATATTCGACAGCAGAATCACAACCAGGAGCAGGACACCACTTAATCTGCAAAGAAACATAATGTAGAATATCACAATGAAAATAAGGAAAAGAATCTACTCCTCAGCCAAGTAGCCTCATTGTTGTTCCATTTATTGTCAATGAGTATAAAGCCAACTAGTATGTGAGTTTGTGTCATCTATAATAAAGTACCATAGACTCTAAAACCCAGTTTCTAGCCACCAAAAGGATCTGGAATCTCTGATCTTCACATGGAATATTTGAAAATCAAGAGAGGATATCATTTCGTGATTCAATAGAGTTGAAGCAAAGACAGTGGAAAAGGAAGCTAGCGTGGGTTGTACTGCAACATACCAATATTTGATGAGGACATAGGGAGGAAAGAAACAAGATGTATGCAGGAGCCTATTTATCTCTTGAATTTAAGAGGCAAACACTATTATATTTAACAAGATTCAATTGTCATTCCTATTTAATCATCGAGATACCACTTCCCTTTTCCCTGGACTCATATTTCCTTCTTCATGTTCAATACCAAAATTTTATTTCAAAAAAGTACAAATAATTATCAGATAACAAGAAAACATCCAAAAATACAAAATGTAACAGTTCTTAATTTTTGTTCTGTTTTGTTATTAGCCAAATTATTCATACTTAAATAGTAATCATTGAGGAAAAGAAATGTCTACCTTACGGCTGTCCTCAACATAAGATCTAACGAGATAGCGTTGATACTTCTGCTTATCCTCTTCAGACGACAATGCATTGATCATATCTTGGCCAACAGCAGTACCACAGGATGGATCAGGGCATCTCAGCATCAAGCATCCAGGACCATCATTGATGGATGTGCTTATGTAAGCTAGACCAAATACGAATTATGAAGCACTTATATCAACTTTCTGCTTCCAACATGTTATGTCAAAGCATAGCCAGAATAAAACTTCTCACGGACAAACTTCAGACGAACTCCGCAAGTATTTTACTATTATTAGAGGCAAGCTAAATGTCATGTTCATCGTGTGCCAACTCTATTCTCAAACCATTTAATGGTCATACATAACAAGGATAAATAACATAACAATTATATCCTTAAATTTGCTTATCATCTTAACTGAATCAAGTTCCCTATTTCACCGATTTAATGACCATTTTATCATGCAAGAATGAAAAAAAGGGCATAGAAGAAGTAGTCCACATCACTCTCGACTCTCCAAGACATTAGTCCTGATTTGTTACGCGCTAATCATCTCGTGAAAAAATCATAGAAGTGAGGAAGCAAAACTGAGAAGACACCCTGTTTTGCAGCATAGTAAGACGGAAAAGCAAATTCATAAGGTCAGCTGTTTGGGGAATTAGATATATATTGAACAAACATTATGACCATATCAACTACCAGTTTTCCAAGTGCAATGTTTTCCATTCTTCGGTGAGAACTTATTCATGTACCTCTTTGTTAATTTATGAATCGGTACAGAAAGAAAACTCTTATTCAGGCTCCGCTGACTGGTAAGAACCCTATAATTTTACTAGCAAACTTAATATTTGACCTCAATCAGTAAAGATGTCTACTTTAAAAAGTAATACACTCGATCTGACGCTAAAAAACACCACCAAGTTAAAAGTCTGTGCAAGAAGCTCAGTGAATAAAAATTTTAGCACATATCACCCTTCAACAATCTAACTCTAAAATAAATGAATACCAATGAGTTACCCCAACCCCCTCCTCCCTCTTACCAATCGCCAATCGGACCAAAATGATGCTGTAAATCAAGTCATAATGCCACTAATAAATTTTTATTAGATTCTTCTTTAAACCCAGAAAACCAATTATTATCTTCATAAGGAATGACATATGCCCATTAAGACTCAGTCGCTCTACATTAGAAAAAAGGTATACCTTCAAAGAAAATAGCAGGAAACACAAAGGATCGACAGTAATTGTACCTAAAACCCATTATGTAAACAAACTGGCATTGAAAACCATGAGATGAGACTACCAAACCACTATAAAGGAGCAGAACCTTCTTAGCAAGAAGCGTTGTCTTAGAGGAAAATTGTCTTGATTATGTTGAGTGAAGGAGTATAAAGAGATAAAAATGAAATTATAAACCAAAATGTGATTGTGAATAACAAAAAAATGGCTAGGCAAACCTTTCCAGCATGTGTCACAGAAAAGATGATAGCATCCAGCAGACCGTAGACTGTTACTGGGAAGGGAGTCAAAACAGATCCCGCAAGCAAGCTGATAGGAGAAAAACAAGTAATCTTTGAAATATGAAGATGAAAGTAGGCAATACGAGGGCAATTTACGAAGACATTGAGGCAATTTCATCAAAAAGCAACATACTTCCTTATTACTTGTGGACACAGAAGTTGGATTATCCAATAAGCCAACAGCTTTACGAACACTTTCTTCATCAGCAAACCATTCTTCATGCACATCATTCACACCCCTGCATTAGCAATGGTTTTTTGTTAGTATAACAATAACTCCACATATAAAGTATCACCAAACTTATTAGTCTTAGCCCCATAATTTTTTTAATTGATAAGATGTTTCTCCCTATTATCTATCCATGCACCTCTTATGAGGCTTACATGCTCACAGCAGGGAATGGATACTTAGCCCCAGGCCATAATATATACACAAATACCCAGGAGGAGGAACAGTTGTTTAAAAATCTATATAATACGTAGCTGTTTTTTAAAAGAAGAATTACCAGTTATAACGCCGCAAGAGAATGCATGCTGCTTCCCTTGAAATTGAAAGGACCGTGGAAATTTTAGTGATGTCTTCTTCTTGGCGTTGTCGTATATCTTCTTCCTTTAAAATGGAATAACTCTTCTGGAATATATAAATACAAATATTGAGGTCACGAACACAAATCTACTGGAAGCTTGTAGTGAACATAACTAAATTCATTTACTGCATTTCCCTATGGCCTTGCTAACTTTGAACTGCATATAAGACTAAGAGCTACAGTCAAAACTTTGGAATAGCAAAGAAAAATTATACTTGGTTTGTGAAGTTAAACTAGCTGAAAGAGAGCTATACGGCATCACAAAATAACCGGTTTAGAAAATTCATTTCTGGTAATCCCTGCACCAACAGGAAAATTACATAATCTCATAGATAAAATGAGAACAGTATCTTAACCCTCTCGTAACAATCATCCTCCAAATTCACCATCTAACCAGAAAGACAAATCTTGAATTCAAGAGTTGAAATCTAATCGTAAAACTGATCATGCAAACAACAAAGATTCCAGCTTGGGTCACATTGACTACTTCTATTAAACAGAATTAGCACCCAGTAGTCTAATTCTTGCAGTTAATGAATCAAGTTGCCATCTTTATCCCTTAACCAACAAAAAAGTAGCTACCTTTATCAATATAAATCACTTCGTGAGCAGCCGGGATAAAAGAAAGACAAATTAAACAATCAAAGAAACACTATTGCATACCTGCGAGCGATTAGCGACGTCATCCCCGTCATCAGTAGCAATGAAGTCATAGTCGCCGGTGTCATCCTCGTCCTCCCCATAGCCACCACAGCTGGAATCATCATCATCCATGTCCTCGTCCTCATCCCCGCCACTGTAATAGTCGTCATCCTCCTCCACCGACGCCAACTCGTTGGCATCGTGCATATCGTCCTCAGATTCCATCCCAGCAGCTGAATCGCTTCAATTCAGCAAAGTATTTCTCGACAAACAGAAAACCCTAGAGAAAGAAAAGGGTAAATAGTATAAGAATTTGGGTGGTCTGTTGAAAAGGGGGCAAGGCAATTGATCATCAGAAATTGCCCACCCAGTGTTTCGGGCTTTATTGCGATGTGATCATCGCCTCCGTCGATTTGGAAAGGTAATGGGACTCATTATACTATCCGAATACATCTACAATTGTGCAGACTGCAGGAACAAATACTGAAATAGTAAGATTACATATTTCTCCCTTTCTCCCGTCGAACCCAATTTCTCAGAAGTCAAAACAAAGTCACATAGAATAAAATTTTGTCCAAGCAATAGAAGGTATACATGCCTTACTAAAAAAAAAATAGAACGTACACATATATCTTGTGATTAGATTATACCTGTTTTACTATTACATCATATACAGATTTTATTAGTTGTATAAAAAATATTATATATATCTAGTATTATTGCACAAATGAATTTATGTATATCAAAATTAACATTAATCATAGTCAGCCCAAAAAAATTATAAAACATAATGGTTATAAAAAAATTAAAATCCATTTTGTTCCAAAGTACTTCTATTTCGGAATTAATCATTAGGATTTCGGCCAATAACAAATATGATTATATTATAAAGTAAGTAGAACAATATAGTAATGGGTAACGTTCGTATGCTCAGTCCTTGCGTGCTAAGTTCGTACTCAACTTTTCGTAGCAAAATCCGTTTTCGAAATTGATCGCACCATTGGAAAGTTTATACACTGTAGATGAAAATGCTCATGCTTTGGTCCGGTTTCCGGCGACTTCGTTGCCGGAAATTTCTAAAACCCTATTTAGGACTACTTAACCCAA
>JAOYMZ010035855.1:0-15901 GCA_025802335.1 Pinguicula primuliflora | reverse complement strand
ATCTCATTCAAAAGGGAAATTAAGCACACCCATACAAATCAAAGTAAGCTAGAACAACATCATAGATTAAATCGGCACAAAATCCATAAGGAGGCTCAACCAAGCCTTAGATCTAGCTATTTAGCTCATGCCTAAAGCAAGAGCTACTACAAATGTAAAATAAGGGAAGAAAAACTCCATTGAAGTCGCTTTAGATGATCAACTTCAAGCTTCCTCCTTATCCAAGAGCTTCTTCTCCTCCAAATTGCCTCTTCCACCTCAAGTGTGGCCTCCAAGGGGCCTCCAAAGTTGTGTTTACTGAATGAGGAGCTTCTAATCTTGTAAGGAACGATTTCATGGTCATTTACCACCTGGACCCTTCGGATTTGTGCTCACCTTCCTCCTTTAGTAAGGGTATTTATGTCTTTGCGCGCAGATTGTATATATTGTAAAGATTAGGGTTGAAGACCCCCTTGGAGGCGCCGTTTGCATCCAAAATGTAATCAAAGTTGTAGAAGACTTCTAAGTATAGGTTGTGGTGAAATTACAGGATCATCCCTTCAGCCGTTTGAGAGATATGCCAGCTGCAAGGGGCATGACAGTAACTGATCAGAATCTGGACCACTTGTGATATATCAGCTTCTAACTCTATCCTCCACTTGTTGTTTGGATTCTTGATAAACATGCAACTTGTTGAGGACTCTTTGACTAAGCTCCTGGTGAAATTTCAGATCAATCCCTGCTTTGGTTGGAGAGATATGGCTGTTGCAAAGTCACTGAAGCCATTTCACTCTTCTTTCCCGAAATGGATGAACACCTTTTGCAAGAGTGGTTGGTAACTTCCTAAATTGTGTAGTTTTGTCCCCAAGACTTGAATGCACTTATTTATTTGAATTTGAGGATCCAAAACATGTATATAACATGTCCTAAGGTTGCCCAAATGTTTCACAAGGTCCGAACATGCATAGATCATCTCCATTTCGGCCATCTTTGAATTTGAATCTTGAGCTTTGATCAATTCCTACCAAAACATGTATAAATCAAGCTAGAATGGATATGAATAATGAATGTGTATGTGTTTCTCCAATCTATTCGAAATGAACATGATTTGAGCCATAATCTTAGTGATTAGGGAATGAAATGATATAAACTAATGCATGAAATAAGCCCTAAATAGGTGCTTATCAACCTTCATTTGGTAATACCCCGATCTTAGGTCTATTTTGGAGAACATACAAGCCCCTGCTAACTGATCAAATAGATCATCAATACGAGGTAAGGGGTATTTATTCCGAATCGTAACCTTGTTGAATTCCTGATAATCAATGCATAGTCGCACAGTCCCATCCTTCTTCCTTACAAACAATACTGGAGCTCCCCATGGTGACACGCTCGGCCGAATCTGCCCCTGGTCTATAAGTTCCTGCAATTGAATCTTTAATTTCGCCAGTTCCTTGGGTGCCATGTGATACGGAGCCTTGGCACTAAGTCTATCCCGAACACCACTTTGTGGTCGGGTGGCAGGTTAGGGAGTTTGTCAGGGAATACATCTGTATATTCCTGGACTACCGGTAGCTCCTCCAATCTCATCTCCTGCCCCAGTGTGCTAACCAAGAATGCCAGAAAGGCCTCACGACCCTTGCGTACTAGTCACCGTGCATGCACTGCTGAAAGTAACACCTCACCTCGTCGATCCTGCCTTCCGTGTACTCCTTGGTAAGAGAAAGGTAGCTCCCTGGGCTATTGGAACAATGCACTCTTACCCCAGCAGTTTATATGTGCGTAATTCTTTGCCAACCAGTCCATTCCCAATATCAGGTTGAAGTCCTGGAATTCCAGAATAGTGATGTCAAATTGGAGGATCTTTCCGCCGATCGTGATTGGGCACTGCGGAACAAACCTTGTAGCCAACTGGGTCTTCTACAATGGAGTGGAGACTAGACAATACACTGGTAAGACATCTGAGCGGACTCGCACCTTCCTCACATACTGTTCTGGTATGAACGATCACGCAGCTTCAAAGTCAAATAAGACATAAGCTATATCGCCACACACATTAAAGTTGCCTAGACATAACCACATGTTACCAACACGAGAAGTTATATCATATACCCTAGCATATACTCAAGTTCTAGGGGAGAGCGCATACCTGATATGACCTCATCCAGTCTATCCTGCGTCTGCTCGTGAGTGAGAGAAAAGACCCTAGCTCGCCCTGGCGGCACGGTTGGACGGGGTGGCCTCCTAGGAGGCAGCAGCAGTGCCAGGGCGCCCTTGGTAGGGCAAGTCACCTGTCCGTGTCCCTTCTCTCCACATGTGTAGCATGCACAGTTATCCCAGTAGCTGGGAGTGAATCCTTGCTTCGGTCGAGGGTTCTGCGACGTGGACCCTGAAGCTCTCACATTGCCGAGTTGTGCCTTCTTCTGAGCTCCCTCCAATTTCTCCACTTTGGGCTCCATCCTCACGGTAGCATCGAGAAGTGTATCGAACTGATCCATAGCAACCCCTCTGAGTGCCACCTGAAGTTACTCTCGTAAACCTTCCCAGAATCGTAGTGTCTTGGCCTCTGGGTCTTCCATCACCAATGGGGCATACTTGCCCAGAGCATGAAATCTTCCATTGTAGTCCATCACTAACTCACTGGGCTATTGCACACAATGATCAAAGGTACGCCTCTGTTGATGCCTCCAAGCTAAGGGAACGTAGTTCTGTCGAAATGCATCCCTAAAGACCTTCCAACTGCCAGTACCTCGCTCCATCAGACTAGAAGCCACACTATCCCACCAATCCGTTGCTCTCCCATCCAAGTGATACGTGGCCAGCTCCACCATCATCTCCTCTGGTGCTCCACTTGCCCGCATGTTCTTTTCCACTCTTTTCAACCAAATCTCCGCCACTTCTGGCCCCTTATCCCCAGAAATGTCTCAGTCTTCCTCCTGTACATCGCATCTTGCAACAGTCGCAATCTGTCCTAATCATTTGTCCCGCTCAAATTATGTGCCACGGTGTTCCCTCCTAGGGCTAAGGGCTGTCCCATCCCCGGAGAGACTGCCACTATCACCGTCAAAAGTATACGCAGCGTCTCAGCCAAAAATGTTGAAGCTGGGAAGGGCGAGGCAGGCACAGCAGGTCCCACAGGAACTCCAGTCACAGGAACTATCTCAGAAACCACTGGGGGGGTCCGTCGGTGCTGGGTCATCACTGCTCCCAGTAGGTAGTGTTGTCTCCTCCTGAGCTTGCGAACGAGTGCGCCTCCTATCCGTCATTCCCTGCCACAAATATTCACATGTTAGGTCCACAGATTCATCAGATTCCACTCCACCTATTTGCTAGGTCCCACAACCGTGTACCCAATTAGGTGGAAACCTCGCTCCGATACCAACTGTAACGAACACAAACCTCATTATTGAATAATAGGGTTCATTATGGCAGTGAAGTTCACAACTTCACCCGAGCCCACAATTTAATTTTGAACGATTTAATGGAACTTAACATAATAATCCATTAGCTTCGCAATATATTAGATAGGTAGTACAAGACTTCATTACATCGTCTCCAAACATTCAAATACTAATACTACGACAATGCCATTACATAACAAAAATAAGTTCAAAAGATAGAACAAGCAGCTTCTCGGCTGCACCTTGACCTACGCCTTTCCAGTGTTTCCCGTATACTCGTGGTCAAACTCTACAATATTACAAACACAATGGTGGTGAGCTTCCGTAGAAGCCTAGTAGGATTTAATGTTCGATACCACCCACGACCCATTTACTCATAAGAAAACTAAAACCTTTTAAATACACCCAACGTAAATCGAACTTACCCTCTCTTATTCTTGAAATATTTCCACCAGCCCAGCCCATTCAACTACCTAGCCCAAATAGACATTTAATCCGTTCGAATTAAAACACATACAGTTCCGCAGGATATTTGGAAATCAATAAACTAGATACCATCATGACTTGCAACATTTATTACTCATCAACTTAATTAAAAACAGCCCTGCATTCAGGTAACTATCATCTGGAAATTTCAGAGACATTGTTGCTCGGGTGCAAGGTGAGAAACATTTCAACAAAACCTCTCATGCCATTCATAACAATTATGCAGCAGAATATGAATAATTGAACATCACTATGGCTCATCGGCCGTCACACACAACGTTTCCCCGATTCGCACCTCGTGGCCAACTCTGTGGCACCTCAGCCAAAGACGCACGACCGTGACGAATCGACCGTCCATGTCCGGAAATGAATTACGGCAGCACATAGCCACCACGAGAGCAGACTCACCCGAAGCACCTCAGCCAAAGGCGAGCCACCCTCTGTCGCATCCTCCGATGACGCCCACTCCACGGCCGCCACGCGGCCGTCGGCCAAACACACAGTCCTTTCGCCATCAATATCTCCTTCACCAAGACGTTAGCACACAGCACTCATCTCGGCCCATCTCAATCCCTACTCAGCCGTACAACACACTATGCGGCCGCACGCCGACAAGAATGGAGGTCCCCCACCCACGGCTCACACAGAGCCTCTGCGCCAATCAGAAACACGAGCTACACCACCGTAACTTCCGTCACACAAAATCAAGACACCAAGTCACAACATTTCAAGAAAATCAACATCTAAGCACATAGAGTTCATTTCCTACGAACAAAAACCGACAGCATGCCAAGACGAGATTTTTCGAACGAACAGAAATGATTAACACAGAATCACATGGACAAGTTACTAAACTAAGACCTCCGGACCATCTACCCAGCCATTATCTCTTCTCCTTGAGCTTCAGATCCCAATCCTGGTGTCCCTTCTCTGCGTATTTATGGTTGCCAATCGGTTGTTGCTTCTCCCGGCCAAGGGTTTACTGTGCGGAATGAGTAATGTGGGTCTGGGCTGGCTGCTCGGCCCAAAGAATGAATCTTTAAAATAATACATTTGAGCCTTGCGGCCCAAATTATAAATTGGGCTGAAATACGAAAAGTTCTTTTACTTACAAAATATATATGACACAACCAGAAGGATTTGTTGTTTATGGACGGGAAGACAAGGTCACCAACTCCTGAAGTCTCTCTATGGACTGAAACAATCACCTTTACAGTAGTATGAGAAGTTTAATTCTACTATGATTGGTGATGGATATGTTGTGAATACTTATGACTCCTGTGTCTACTCGAAGATGGTTAGATCAGATTATGCAATCATATGCATATATGTTGATGATATGCTAATTTTTAATAGGAGTATGAATACTATATATTCTACTAAGAGATTCTTTTCATCAAAGTTTGAGATAAATGACATTGGAAAGATAAATGTGATTTTAGGGCTGAAGATTGGAAGAACCCAAAATGAAATCACACTACGTCAATCTCACTATATTGAAAAGGTGCTCACTAAATTTGATCATCATGATGTTGAGCCTGCTCGGTCGCCATATGAATTGCCAGTTCACCAGATGAAAAACTTGGGTATTACGGTACACCAAGAGGAGTATGCAAGAATCATTGGCAGTGTTATGTTTCGCACAAACTATACTCGTCTTGATATTACTTATACAGCAAGTCGGTTGAGTCGTTACACTCATAGTCCTAGTGAGGAGCACTGGACTGCCCTTGACCATCTACTCAGATATATGAGGGCACCATGGATTGGTGTATGCACTATGATCGATTTGCTACAGTGCTGGTCACGTGATCTTCATTTTCCACAAATTTGCCTCTCCTTATGGTTGTGAGAAAATTCTAAAGAGTAATGCTACCTGTACCAACTATTTTTCCAGAATTCATTCATACAATAATCATAAAAAAATTAATTATTATAAATATAAATTCTCTGTCCACTGCATTCCTTTGCATATTCCAAACCAGCGTTAATAATAAAAGATTTTTATTTATTAAAAATACAAATAATTATAATAAGAGATTTTTTAATTATTATCTTTTAATAATAATAAAAGATTTTTTAATTATTAAATCGTTGTTTTTCGGTTTAGGATTTTGGATTTGTAGAGTTTTGGGTTTATCATTTAGGATTTTAGTTTTTCGGAGGCGAAGTTGCCGTAATATAAATCGTCGTTTAATAAAGTTTAGTATTTCAATTTTTTTGAGTTTTGAGTTTATCATTTAGGATTTTAATTTTTCGGCTGCAAAGCAGCCGTAATATTAATCGTCGTTTAATAAAGTTTAGCATTTCGAGTTTTTAGAGTTTTGGGTTCATCATTTAGGTTTTAATTTTTCAACGGCGAAGGTGCCGTAATATTAATCGTCGTTTAATAAATTTTAGAATTTCGTTTTTTTTAGAATTTTTTTTTGACAATTGACATATATTTTATATTAAAAAGCTGTTCTACATATTTACAGATATACAAAATCGACCTTCTCCATTTTTTCCTTTCCTATTTCTTCATCTTCTCGAATCGCCATTTACGATCACAAGGTTTCTAGGATGAGGTATGATTCATTTATCCAAAATTTTACCGGAGCAAAGATTGTGTTCTTTTTTGCTTTCAATTTGTACCAAAACCATAATTGGAATTGGATTGTGTGAATTGTTTCTTCGATTCTTTACATCTTGCCGGAAAATTGCTGATTGTTTCTTTTTTTTTTCCATATCTACTAGATTGTTGTCGTCCAGATTGGCTGGACCTCGTATTCCAGTTGGTTTTAGAGCAACAAATTCAGCTTCAGTTGGGCCTCTTTCAGCGACATTGGAGATTCTCAACCACTGCAGTAAGACCTCCCAAATTTCTGCTACCTTCAAGCATTCAAAGAAAACATGCTCATTTGTCTCATACTGTTTTTTGCATAAATTGCACAGTAAGGATTACTGATCAGTGATTATATTTTTGAGTTGCAGATTCTTCTTGGTGGGTAACCTGTCCTGCTCCATCCACCATTTATGTATTACAGTTGGTTTTTTAGATTTTTGAGTTTATCATTTCGAATTTTAGTTTTTCGGCGGCGAAACCACCGTAATATTAATTGTTGCTTAATAAAGTTTAGCATTTCAAATTTTTAGAATTTTGGATTAATCATTTAGGGTTTTTGTTTTTCGGCGTCGAAACCGCCGTAATATTAATTGTCATTTTTAATAAAGTATGTCAGAACCATATCAATTGACATCTCTAATTGAACTTCACTGCGCGCTGATAATTATGATAACGTCCATTTCGATGAACAATGAGTGATTCTTCAAATAAATTTGATTTTCAAAACAATATGAGAAAAATTTAATATATAATAAATAAAGAAAAGTAAAAAAAAATTAAAATAAACCTGTAGAAATGACGTACATGTGAGAGAGAGAGTTATTAAACCCATGTGTTGGCAAGCAAAACAATATGGAAAAACAAAATGTTAATCACTAAATTCTAAAACGCTTGGGCCTCTACTGTCTTTTCCGTTAACAAATTTTATTCCAACTCTTTTCCACCATTAAGTCAAATTTGGAAATCAATTTAAGAGAAAGTAGATAATAAGCTACACGAAGGACATCCGACATAATAAAATACAATATTTGTCAGATTTTCAGCTAAGGAAGTAGTAGTGGGAAATAACAGTTTGATGAACCCTTTATTGAATAACAAAACCTTTTGATAACTACAAAGGAATATCCGAGGCCTGTGAAACAGAGTTTCCTTAAAATAGATTCGCCCTCTCCTAGATGCTTTAAGAATCTGGACGTCTGTCTCCCAGGATACAACGGAGAACAAATAGCTTTGCACAGCACATGCAGTACTATTCCGGCGAACTCGAACTGTGTCTTCCTTCTATCACCAAGAACACAAAACAAAGGGCCCCAAAGAAAGAAAGAAAAACACAAAAGTCTAGACTCAATATATCACTTGTGTGTGTTTTCAAAGCATTGGAGGATCCTTATATAGGTGAGATTTTTGTCACCATAAATTGTAGAAAATGAATGAAATTTAAGGAGGAAAAACTCCTCCACTTCAACTTCTCCACTTAATGGAGATCAATACCCATAACTCTCCAACTAATGGAGATATTGAAGTTACAAATCCATTTGTAACATCTCTACAAAATATACATACAATATATGTGTATAAATCAATTGTATTTAAAATATTTTACAAATAGATAATATATATAATAATATATATTACTTATATTTGAAATATTCTTACATATATTGTGTTTTTCTTAGGTATCAATTTTTTATTTATCCAAATACAATATATATAATTTCATAACAATATTTATTTCATCAATTAAGTGGAATCCTTATGAAATATATATATTTTCCAACAATTTGATTACAATTAAACCGATTTATATCACTAAGAAAACAAGTCAGTAGCTATGTTTTCAAGCTTATGTCAATGATTGCACAATTTTGGGACTCTGAGACACCAAAAAAATTCATCAAGTTTAACACTTGTGATAAAGGAGAAAAATGGATGATTAGCCAATAAATTCTGTCTTCTGCCATACTTACAAAGTTTTACTCCAATCAGCGTCATAATATTGCCAACAATTTCTTGAAACTGTGTGCTACAAACAGTATAAATTGCATAATTCTTGTATTCTATTTTTAGCTAGATTTGCTAAAAAAAGTATAAATAGCAAGAAATGAAGACCTTATTGGAATGTTGTCCCATATCACTATTATTTCGTACTTGTATTTATCAAATTAAGAACATTGTCATCTTACATGTACTTATACACAATTATGTCATGTGTATAGTTATTAGGTGCATATTAATGCATAATTCTTGTATTCTATTTTTCATTGTTGAAATGGATTACACGAATGAAATTCCTTTATTTAAGAGAATAAAAGTGTTATGATCTAGTGTGGTTCCGGCTACTTCGTCATCAGGAATTTCTAATACCCTAATAAAGGACTATTTGGAAGAATTTTTGAAATTCTTGATGATGGAGGCGCCAGAATCACACCGGGGCACGGAGATTTTATTCTCTTATATACAAGTTTTACATTGGTGTGGTCGATTTCGATAATGGAAAATAAAATCAAAAAATTGTGCATCTATGTGCACCTAATAATTGTGCACTAGAAGTTTTTTTTGATTATGTATAATCAATAGAATCTTGAAATTTGTTATAATTAGGGACCACATAATTACTTAGTGTTGATTATAATTAACACATTTGATTTTGTATTTGTTTGGGCTCATGATATAAAAAATATAAATATTATATTAGTCATAAATAATTATGGATCAATTATGTGAGTACCATTTTTGTTAAATTAAATCATGTGCCACACAAGATGTAGTCTATGCACATAGAGCTGTCCGTTGGGTTGGTTGGTACCGGTCACACCTTGGACCGGTACCAATACATACCCTCTACCGGTACTGGTAATCAGTACCGGTATCGGGTAGACCCGGTATTGAAACTGAATTTTTGAAAATAAAAAATTAAAACACTATTTGTGCATAATTTTACATTTTGATATTTTAATTTTTACATTTTTATTATTTTAAATTTTACACTTTTAATATTTTAATTTTTAATCGGTACCGATAACAGATTTTTAAGTAACAGTACCAGTTTCTAACCGGTCCTGGGTAATTGTACCGGTACAAGTACCATTACCGGTCTCGTACCTATATCCAATACTGGTCTCGATACTTGTATTCGGTACAAATCACAATACCGGTACTAGAAATACCTGTATCGGCAGTCCTTTTTGGAAAACCCTATATGAACACTTGTATGCATTGATACATAAATGTATGTATTTTATTAAAATGGGTCAATTGATCCTCATGTAAGTACAAAAAGTAGTCTATGCACACATTTATACATTGATATACCGCTTTTACGCCTACATTTAGCTTGAGTTCATGTCACTCTCGCTTGCCGATTACGTATCTCCATTTCTACAATATGTGACAAATGTTCGAGTCTCATAGTCAAACCCATAGCTGCAGCCATTTTCATAGTTTCTTGAGCCTCATGGTCCGGAGCTGCATGAGTTTGAACAAATATTTCATCCTCTTTTTTTCTAGAATTTGTCTGCATAGGCTTCTTCGTTTGACACCTATGAAGCACGAATACGTCTTTATGGCCACCGTACCCATATCCGGTGCGTATCGAATATGGATACGCACCGGATACGCCCGATACGTATGAAAATACGTATCGGGCCGTATCTGTAATTTTAAAAAATTACAGATAGAGTCCGGACACGGCCGTATCGGTATAGATATGGCCGTATCCGCATATCTTGCCATAGAGGAGCAAAAGGACAAGAAAATTCTGGTGGCTGAGGAAAACCGCAATTCCAATAGCTTACGGATGCGCGATAAGCTTAGAATCTTCGACAGAAAAAGGGCAGACAGCAAACTGGAGAATTTGAAACCTCTCGGCCGCACGCTTGGCCTTGACGCAAGACGTCTCCACCGTATCAATTGAGAGAAACTTCTGCCACGACGTTGAATGGCCGCCGCTTTTGTGCAACGATATCGCAACGAAATCTGAACTGGACATGGAGATTTCAAATTCTTTCAAAGTATCCGAGAAGTTGGAAGCCGAAAGGACTGGGGGTCTGGGTCTCCGTAATACGCGAGATAATAAGATATTTATTTATCTTATGGTAATTTTTTATATTTATTATTTAGTCCTTATATTTTTAATATTTACATATATGGCCCTGCACCAGTATCCTATATTTTTCATAAAACCTCGCGCTCGTATCCGATACATATCGTATCCGCACCCGCACCCCCGCACCTGTGCTACCTTCAGCAGGATTCTTGGAGTCAATTTTAAATTTTGATGTGACGTCTACTCAATAAATTGCAGAGGCACTTCACGAGATATAATTTTTTGGATATCTAGAAGTGACTCCACAGTTATTATCACAACCTCTTCTTTATCGTCTTGCTTGTCCTTCTTTACTTTCTTTTTACTACAACATGTTTTCTTTCGATGATCCACTCGGATCTATTTGTGAAGAGGTTCAAGATGAGGAGTTTGTGTTGCTACCGAACCCTACTGAAATATACTCTGGCGCTAAAGGACTTCCGATGCTGATCGATTTTATGTATGAAAGATATTGTCAACCGAGTACAACCTCCGCCCATATATCTCCCAGTCCATGTTCGCATATTACTGTGGCATGACTATCTTTGTTCGAATGCTATTCCTTCTAGCCCACAATGCGCCAGGGCCAGTCAAGCTTGAGGAATCTCATATGGTGTCAGAATTTCTTGTGCGGGATATCACTTTACCACCTCTTTTAGCAAGGTATCTTGGAGGATTTGGTAATTTTACCTTGCCTTCTGGACAAGAATATCGATTTCAGATGGTGACTCCGGACGAATATCAAATAGCTGAAGGTATTCCTGCAAGGTTCTGACGGATCGGACTAATATGTTGTTAGTTATCTTATTCTAATTTTTCTGGTCAGCTCTGCTACTTGATCAAATTGATTTTGTGTAATTTGCTGGATACTGGACTTATATCACATGTTTTGGCTGTTAGATCGCAATCGAACCAATGCAAAACAAACTTGTTCTGCGTGACTTAAACTTTTCTTTTCTCTTTCTTATTGTGACACTAATCGATTAAGTAAAAGCTAACTTTCTGTAATGAAAAATCTGTGTACTCCAAATGCAAAGAAAAGGACATAAATGAGATTCAACATTACCCTCTGAACTCATCCCATAAATTGATATAGCCATTTTATGTTATTTTAGGTAAAAATATTATTTTGAAAAATTTGTATGATTTACAATACTATTTTGAGATGTTTCTCACATTGTAAACCCTACTAGGACTAGTCATCTAGTTTTGAAAACTCTTCATTATTTCGCTATATCTAAACTCCATTTGAATAATATACTCTATGTGTTGGTCCATTAATTCAATCTAATTCACGTTGCCTAGTAGCATTGTTTGTCGAGCTTATAAAAGGGCACATACATTTAAACCCCCCATGCCGAAACAAAAGTATGTCACCACGTCATGGCAGATAGGTGGAGAGCACTGTGTGGGGCCGAGGGAGAGTGGTAAAGTCGCGTAAGGGAGGCATGTTATTTATCAGTTTCGCTCGTTTTGACTCTTGTTTGCAACCAAAGTTTGGATTTTATTTGATAAAAAATAAATAAATATAAAAAATAAAACGGCCAATATATCTCATCACTTTCTTTTTCTCTACAAGAAAAGTGATGTCAAATTTAAATGATTCTCAACAGGATTCTTGGAGCCAATTTTAAATTTTGATGTTACATCTACTCAATGAGTTGGAGAGGCGCTTCACAAGATATATAATTTTTTTTGGATATCTAGAAGTGAATAAAATGCTTTCATTTCTCACCAACTCACTACAGTCTGCTTTTCTTTATCGTCTTGCTTGTCCTTCCTTACTTTCTTTTTACTATCAACATGTCTTCTTTCGATGATCCACTCGGGTCTATTTGTGAAGAGGTTCAAGATGAGGAGTTTGTGTTGCTACCGAACCCTACTCAAATATACTGTGGCGCTGAAGGATTTCTGACGTTGATCGATTTTATGTATGAAAGATATTGTCAACCGAGTACAACCTCCGCCCATATGTCTCCAAGTCCATGTTCGCATATTACTGCGGCATGACTACCTTTGTTCGAATGCTATTCCTTCTAGCCCACAATGTGCCAGGGCCAGTCAAGCTTGAGGAATCTCATCTGGTGTCTGAATTTCATGTGCGGGATATCACTTTACCACCTCTATTAGCAAGGTATCTTGGAGGATTTGGTAATTTTACCTTGCCTTCTGGACAAGAATATCGGTTTCAGATGGTGACTCCGGACGAATATCAAACAGCTGGAGGTATTCCTGCAATGTTCTGGCGGATCGGACTCATATGTTGTTAGTTATCTTATTCTAATTTTTTTGGTCAGCTCTGCTACTTGATCAAATTGATTTTGTGTAATTTGCTAGATACTGGACTTATATCACATGTTTTGTCTATTAGATCGAAATCGAACCAATGTAACACGAACTTCTTCTGCGTGGCTTAAACTTTTATTTTCTATTTCTTATTGTGACACTAGTCGATTAAGTAAAAGCTAACTTTCTGTAATGAAAAATCTATGTACTCCAAATGCACAGAAAAGGACTTAAATGAGATTCAGCATTACCCTCTGAACTCATCCAATAAATTGATCTAGCCATCTTATGGTATTTTAGGTAAAAAAATTTATTGTGAAAAATTTGTTTGACTTACAATGCTATTTTAAGATATTTCTCACATCGTAAACCTACTAAAACTAGTCATCTAGTTTTGAAAACTCATCATTATCTCTCTATATCTAAACTCCATTTGAATAATATACTCTATATGTTGGTCCGTTAGTTCAATCTCATTCACGTTAGCTAGTAGCATTGTTTGTCAAGCTTATAAAAGGTTACATACATTTAAACCCCCCATGCCGAAACAAAAGTATGTCACCATGTGATGGCAGATAGGTGGAGCCCACCGTGTGGGGCCTAGGGGGATTGGTAAAGTCGCGTAAGGGAAGCGTGTGATTTTTCAGTTTTGCTCGTTTCGATTCTTGTTTGCAAACAAAGTTTGGATTTTATTTGATAAAAACTAAATAAATATAAAAATTGAAAACGGCAATATATCCAATCACTTTCTTTTTCTCTACAATAAAAGTGCCCCCAATTTTAAATAATTCTCAGCAGGATTCTTGGAGCCAATTTTAAATTTTGATGTGACGTCTACTCAATGAGTTGCAGAGGCACTTCACGAGATATAATTTTTTGGATATCTAGAAGTGAATAAAATGCTTTCATTTGTCACCAACTCTCCACAGTTATTATCACAACCTCTTATTTATCGTCTTGCTTGTCCTTCCTTACTTTCTTTTTACTATCAACATGTTTTCTTTCGATGATCCACTCGGGTCTATTTGTGAAGAGGTTCAAGATGAGGAGTTTGCGTTGCTACCGAACCCTACTCAAATATACTCTGGCGCCGAAGGACTTCCGACGCTGATCGATTTTATGTATGAAAGATATTGTCAACCGAGTACAACCTCCGCCCATATGTCTCCAAGTCCATGGCATATTACTGCAACGTCACTACCTTTGTTTAAATGCTATTCCTTCTAGCCCACAATGCACTAGGGCCAGTCAAGCTTGAAGAATCTCAGTTGGTGTCTGAATTTCTTGTGCGGGATATCACTTTACCGCCTCCATTAGCAAGGTATCTTGGAGGATTTGGTAATTTTACCTTGCCTTATGGTCAAGAATATCGGTTTCAGATGGTGACTCCGGACGAATATCAAACAGCTGGAGGTATTCCCGCATGGTTCGGGCGGATCGGACCCATATGTTGTTAGTTATCTTATTCTAATTTTTCTGGTCAACTCTGCTACTTGATCAAATTGATTTTATGTAATTTGCTGGATACTGGACTTATATCACATGTTTTGGCTATTAGATCGAAATCGAACCAATGCAACACAAACTTCTTCTGCGTGGCTTAAACTTTTCTTTTCTCTTTCTTATCGTGACACTAGGCAATTAAGTAAAAGCTAACTTTCAATATTTTATAAGGTCATTTTTTCACTCACCCATTCCGAAGACAAGTGATAACTTGGGATATCATACAACTATATGGCGCAATTGATGCAGAATCTTTGGTAATTCTTTTTAAGTTATTTTTCTAAAATAAATGTTTTATAAAGTTATTTTTAGACTAACCCATGCTGAAGACAAGTGATAACTTAGGATATCATACAAATAGATGAGTTCATTAAATATGGTGGCTCACATAAATGAGTATACCCAAAATCTGAAAAATCAAATTAGTGTTCCTACAATACAATGTCACCCTATCATATCTCGAAGTTAATCAGAGCCAAATTCAACATGAGAGAGCGGGCTGAAATGATCATACAAATGACATTGAGAAGTATCAAACAAGGTAGCACAAGTGCGGGAGTGCGGGTGCGGATATGATACGTATCGGATACGGGCGAGAGGTTTTATGAATAATATAGGATACGGGTGCGAGGCCATATATGTAAATATTAAAAGTATAAGGACTAAATAGTAAATATAAAAAATTTTACCATAAGATAAATAAATATCTTATTATCTCGCGTATTACGGACAAGGTAGCACAGGTGCGGGTGCGGATACGATACGTATCCGATACGGGCGCGAGGTTTCATGAAAAATATAGGATACGGGTGCGGGGTCATATATGTAAATATTAAAAATATAAGGACTAAATAGTAAATATAAAAAATTACTATAAGATAAATAAATATCTTATTATCTCGCGTATTACGGAGACCCAGATCCCCAGTCCTTTCGGCTTCCAACTTCTCGGATACTTCGAAAGAATTTGAAATCTCCATGTCCAGTTCAGATTTCGTTGCGATATCATTGCAGAAAAGCGGCGGCCATTCAGCACCGTGGCTATTGAAGAAAATCTCCATGTCCAGTTCAAATAAAGTTAGCTTTTACTTAATCGACTAGTGTCTTTGCATTTGGAGTACACAGATATTTCATTCCATAAAGTTAGCTTTTACTTAATCGACTAGTGTCACAATAAGAAAGAGAAAAGAAAAGTTTAAGCCACGCAGAAGAAGTTTGTGTTGCATTGGTTCGATTTCGATCCATGCACCAAAACATGTGATATAAGTCTAGTATCCAGAAATCAATTTGATCAAGTAGCAGAGCTGACCATAAAAATTAGAATAAGATAACTAACAACATATGGGTCTGATCCGCCCGAACCATGCAGGAATACCTCCAGTTGTTTGATATTCGTCCGGAGTCACCATCTGAAACTGATATTCTTGCAGAGAAAAAGAAAGTGATGGGATATATTGGATGTTTTCAATTTTTATATTTATTTATTTTTTTATCAAATAAAATCCAACCTTTGGTTGCAAACAAGAATCGAAACGGCGAAACTGATAAATCTCACGC
>JAOYMZ010035844.1:0-15902 GCA_025802335.1 Pinguicula primuliflora | reverse complement strand
AAGCTTTCCAATGGTGCAACCAATTTTGATAACGGGTAGTGGTGGGTATGGGTTGTGCACGGTTGTGCAAAATAAGGTCTGTTCAAAAGAGCCTGGAAGTCTAATGTATAATTCTGTCAGTCTCTCTCTTTCAACCAGATTACTTGCCTCTCTCAGCTCTGCTACTTTTAGGATGTATTTTAGAAGCTGATGATTTTCCTGTATTATGCAGTTATAATTCATGAGTTTCCCCTCAAACCTGTGTGAACATCTGGCTTTCCAGATGGACCAACAAATTAGCAATGTGAGCTGACGATCAGTGGCGGATACTGGGGCTCTAACAAGGGGGTGCACTTCACATAGAGATACAGATTCTGGATATTCTGGGGTGAGGATCCTTCTGGAAAATCCAAGCATAAAAAAAATTTAGGGGGTGCAGGTGCACCCCTCCCGCCTATGAAGCGTCCGCCACTGCTGACGATGTAGCACGAGCACTTAGATGCCAAGTAAATACCCTTCCTCAGCAAATTTTGCTTCACTGCTACGATGTTGTGCAATACTTTCCACATATGGATACTGATCTTAAGTGGGATGTATTTAAATCATATTTGTTTAAACTTACTTAATTTGGGTCCCCGATGTCTTATTTTATCCCATGTTGACCTGACCGTAAACCTACCATCTTCTATAGGCATCCAATACGGCCTCTCCGTATTCTAATATATGGGGACGTTAGCAATGTTCTTGATCAGTAAAGTATTGAGTGGTAATAGTTTATGTAGGGCATGTTCATTCCTGCTTCCACTGGAAACCAAATCACTGACTAAAGTGTTGTGTCCTATGGCCTCTACTTGAACTCTTATGGGCTCTCCTCTCTTCCATCTTTCCCACCAGAAACTTAATTTACCTTCTTCTATATCCCACTCAATATAGTAGTTCATGATGTCTTGTACTAGCACCAGGTGTTTCCATGTATGAGAGTGGTATGGTTTCGCTATAGCTAAAGAGGGTGGTACCAGACGACAATGCTTATCTAACATGAATCATACCCACATTGATCTCCCTTCCCTTAAGCTCCACCAAAGTCTCATTGTTAATGATGTAGTTATATCCCCAAGTTTTTTCAATCCTAATCCCCACTCTGCAGTAGGAAGATAGGTGTCTTTACATTTCTTCCAGTGATGTTTATCTTTACCCTCTTTGTTGTCCCACATAAATTTTGAGAAGCTAGTTTCAATCCTATTTAGGATGGAAATCGGAGGGTTTAATGCCATAAGGATATGGATTGTAAGGCTAACTAGGACATGTCGTAGGAGGACAATACGTCCTCCTATTGATAGGTAGTTGGTTTCCCAACTTTCACACCTCGTTTGAATTTTTTGTATAAGGGGAGTAAATAGGTCAGTTCGTTTTCTACCTTAGTATAAAGGGCATCCTAGATAGGTCATAGAAAGTCTATCTTTCTTGAATCTTTCTGAGAAGTATGTTGTGATAAATAGAATCTAGATTTGTCAAGGTAGTATAAAGGGCATCCTCGATAGGTTCATAGGTTTCAAGGACGTTTATGATTTCACTTAGTGCTTGGGGGTGCCTCTAGTGAATATGAGGATATCAGCAGCAAAGGCAAGATAAGAGACCTCTTGGTAGCGTTTTGGGGGTAGAGTAACAATCGTTAGGAGATTGAATGGCTAGATGGTTAAGACCTCTACTCGGAACATCTGCTGCAATGATGAAAAGAGTAGGAGAGAGAGGATCTCATTGCCTTAAGCCTCTTATAGCTTGGAAGTATCCATGTGACTGGTCATTCACAAGCACAGTAAACCAGCCAGATGATATTATTCTCCAAATCATATCAATAAAAGTTTAAACAAATCCAAAAGGATTTCAAATTTTAATGTAGTCTTTAAGAATGTTATTAGCATGCAAAAGGATTTCAAAGACAAGATAATTGTGCCATATAGCATCATATGGTAGGTGATCAATCTAGAACAAGTTTTAACGATAGTTCAATTATCACGTATCTACTTAGAATAAATTCAATACCAAAATATAAATCAATACATATACTTTACCATGACCTTGAGATAATCTCCATAACGTTGTGGATCAGACAAGTTCTTTAGCTGCTTATGACAAGATAAAGAAGAAATAGAATTGGATTCATCATCATAGAAAAATGGAAAATGATAGGTGTGGTATTGTTTCAAAACAAAAATGGACTAAGACTTCTATAAAACCCAAAAGTGAGTGTTAAAAAAGCCTAGACTCAAAAATACTAAAAGAAGCTGTTCTCTTCATGTCCTAAGTGAGGGAACTGACACTCTTTATATAGCAAACTAAATAACAAGGCAAAAAACCTATAAAAAAAATAACAAAGCAAAAGAAGGTTGCAGTCTTCCATGTTGATCCCAAAAGATGCATATGGGACAGCTCAAAGGGGGTGCGGGCCGAGAAATCTGGAAAGCTATATGGCAAGCTACGCTACACTATGGTTCATATGGAAAGAACGGAATGGGGCCAGGGGAGTGATGAATGTGGAAGATGCGATCAAACACTCAACATAGTTTTGGTTAGATGCATATGGACTCAAGCAAACAAAATTAACACTTTCATATTTGTTGAGGCATCCATTACTTACATGTGGGCTAGCTTATGCATTTAAGCCCCCTGAAGACTACATAAGCAGGACAATTACAATATAGCCTCTACTTCCTGTGTACTGCGGATCCTAGATTCGAAACAGCATATGTACATAACCGTGTAATTTCAAATGTTGCTTAATGAAATCATTTTCTTACAAAAAAAATTCTTCCATGTTGATCCTTCTGAGCCCTGATGCGATTTTCGTGGGTTTCTGACCCCTTGCTGGACTTTTTTGGCTCTCCAAATTGATATAGATCTCCTTATAAACTTCAATAAGGATATGGTAGTTATGGGAGTTGGTCTCTTCAAGGATTAATCAAGAACTTTCTACGTGTTTTGGACAAGGTTACCCGAAACACTAAGGCTGATTCTCGTACAATGTGGGCATCTTATGGAAAATGTTTAGATGTGAGCCCAAAATCCAGCCCAATCCGAAGCCCAATATGAAGATGGATTTGTCAATGCCTATTTGAGGCCCGAAAAGGGAGTTTCTACTATCCTATTTAAATTTACACTGTACACTACAAATACTGCAAAATGTTTTAATTACACAAACACCCACATGCACACCACAAAGACACCAATAGAACCAAATGATGAATAAAATAGGGAAGTTCTGGGCCATGAACAGAATATAAGTCCATTTATGGGTTTCCGGAAATCAAAGTGTTGGCTAAAATCTCTAAATTAACTTTGGGCCGAGACTTGTGATTTATAAAGACAACAATTAGTTGCCCAGGCCCAAAAAACTGTTGCTACCCACCCCATTATATGTTCATTTATTCCTATGGGCAGGTTTATATTTATTCTTCTCATTAAATATTTATTCATTTTTTCATTCGGCCCATGTCACTAAATCAGGCCCATATGACCGGAACCCTATAGAATGTTTGAGACCGTCTATCTAGACTCACCTTCATTCCTGTTGTCGTGACTTTTCACTTTTCGGCTTATCTCTCTTCGGTTTTCTCTCTCGGCTGTATACTCTCAAACTGTATCTCTCTCAAAAGGCCGAACACTACCTCTCCAGAAGCTCTTCCAATCGATATTCTTGCCTTCTTCCTTCAAATCTGTGCATATTCTAACCGTTTAAGTGTAAATCCGTTCGTTTGAATAGGTATTTTTCAATGTAAAGGCCTTTTCTGAAGTGGTGTCTCACCTATCCGTGGGTGTTGCCGGTGACTGTGTGTTGTCTCTTTGACTGGCTGATGGTTCTGGTGTCTTTGTGACTATTCTACCACACTACATCTTCAAATCTTGAAAGATCTACAGCTTACACGGCTAAAATTTCATTACTGCAGTTTTTTACTTTCGATTTTTACAAAAACTTTTCAAAACAAAATTGAAGTATTCTTTTATTTTTGTTATGGATCCACGTCTACGGTCCTTCAAAGTTGAGCGAGGTTTTCGGTGGATCTATCGTTTTCGAACTTTGCATGCGTGTTTTGAAGTCTCGGGTGAAAAGTTGTCATACGGTTTTTCCGATAGATCTAATGCAAAATCTCAGATCTACTCGAACAAGTTCCGGATCTGTATAGATGTGTCTTATTTTATACCATGTTGACCTGACTGTAAACCTACCATCTTCTATAGGCATCCAATACGGCCTCTCCGCATTCTATTCTATGGGGACGATAGCAATGTTCTTGATCAGTAAAATATTGAGTGGTAATAGTTTATGTAGGGCTTGTTCATTCCTGCTTCCACTGGAAACCAAATCACTGACTAAAGTGTTGTGTCCTATGGCCTCTACTTGAACTCTTATGGGCTCTCCTCTCTTCCATCTTTCCCACCAGAAACTTAATTTACCTTCTTCTATATCCCACTCAATATAGTAGTTCATGATGTCTTGTACTAGCACCAGGTGTTTCCATGTATGAGAGTGGTATGGTTTCGCTATAGCTAAAGAGGGTGGTACCAGAAGACAATGCTTATCTAACATGAATCATGCCCACATTGATCTCCCTTCCCTTAAGCTCCACCAAAGTCTCATTGTTAAAGATGTAGTCATATCCCAAAGTTTTGTCAATCCTAATCCCCACTCTGCAGTAGGAAGATAGATGTCTTAACATTTCTTCCAGTGATGTCTATCTTTACCCTCTTTGTTGTCCCACATAAATTTTGAGAAGCTAGTTTCAATCATATTTAGGATGCAAATAGGAGGGTTTAATGCCATAAGGATATGGATTGTAAGGCTCACTAGGACATGACGTAGGATGACAATTCGTCCTCCTATTGATAGGTAGTTGGTTGCCCAACTTTCACGCCTCGTTTGGATTTTTTGTATAAGGGGAGTGAATAGGTTAGTTCGTTTTCTACCTGAGTATAAAGGACATCCTAGATAGGTCATAGAAAGTCTATCTTTCTTGAATCCTTGAGTAGTTGTTATGCTTTATTCGGTTCTGAGAAGTATGCTGTGTTAAATAGAATCTAGATTTGTCAAGGTTGATTTTTGCCCTGACATTGTTCATAGGTTTCAAGGACGTTTATGATTTGACTAAGTGCTTGTGGGTGCCTCTAGTGAATATGAGGATATCAGCAGCAAAGGCAAGATGAGAGACCTCTTGGTAGCGTTTTGGGGTAGAGTAACAATCGTTAGGAGACTGAATGGCTAGATGGTTAAGGCCTCTACTCGGAACATCTCGTTGCCTTAAGCCTCTTATAGCTTGGAAGTATCCATGCGACTGGTCATTCACAAGCACACTAAACCAGCCCGATGATATTATTTTATATCAATAAAGGTTTAAACAAATCCAAAAGGTCTGATGTTTTTCCTTTCTACCAGATTTTAATGTAGTCTTTAAGAATGCTATTAGCATGCAAAAGGATTTCAAAGACAAGATAATTGTGCCATATAGCATCATATGGTGGGTGATCAATCTAGAACAAGCTTTAACGATAGCTCAATTATCATGTATCTACTTAGCATAAATTCAATACCCAAATATAAATCAATACATATGCTTTACCATGACCTTGAGATAACCTCCATAGCGTCGTGGATCAGACAAGTTCTTTAGCTGCTTATGACAAGATAAAGAAGAAATAGAATTGCATTCATCATCATAGAAAAATGGAAAAGGATAGGTGTGGTATTGTTTCAAAACAAAAATGGACTAAAACTTGTATAAAACCCAAAAGTGAGTGTTAAAAAAGGCTAAGACTCAAAAATACTAAAAGAAGCTGTTCTCTTCATGTCCTAAGTGAGGGAACTGACACTCTTTATATAGCAAACTAAATAACAAAGCAAAAAACCTATAAAAAAATAACAAAGCAAAAGAAGGTAGCAGTCTTCCATGTTGATCCCAAAAGATGCATATGGTGTGCTCAGCAAGACTAATCTATTATGCGCCTTTTCTTCCAATGTGAGCACGCTAAGAATATCTGAGACAACATCTACTCCTGGTTTGGCATTCCGACTTTAAACGAGATAGAACCCCTCAACCACTTCAACAAACATATGGGACAACTCAAAGGGGGTGCGGGCCAAAGCTATATGGCAAGCTACGCTACACTATGGTTCATATGGAAAGAACGGAACGGTGTCAGATTCGACACCAGGGGAGTGATGGATGTGGAAGATGCAATCAAACACTCAACATGGTTTTGGTTAGATGCATATGGACTTAAGCAAACAGAATTAACACTTTCAAATTTGTTGAGGCATCCATTACTTACATATGGGTTAGCTTATGCATTTAAGCCCCCTTGAAGACTACATGAGTAGGACAATTACAATATAGCCTCTACTTCCTGTGTACTGTGGATCCTAGATCCGAAACATCACATGTACATAACCGTGTAATTTCGAATGTTGCTTAATGAAATCATTTTCTTACAAAAAATGTCTTCCATGTTGATCCTTCTGAGCCTTGATGCGATTTTCGTGGGTTTCTGACCCCTTACTGGACTTTTTTGGCTCTCCAAATTGATATAAATCTCCTTATAAACTTCAATAATGAACTTTCCACGAGTTTTGGACAAGGTTACCTGAAACACTAAGGTGTCTTTAAGGCTGATTCCCGTAGAATGTGGGCATCTTATGAAAAATGTTTGGATGTGAGCCCAAAATCCATCCCAATTTCCGCCCAATCCGAAGCCCAATATGAAGATGGATTCGTCAATGCCTATTTGAGGCCAGAAAAGGAAGTTTCTACTATCCTATTTAAATTTACACTGCACACTACAAACACTGCATAATGTTTTAATTACACAAACACTCACATGCACACCACAAAGATACTAATACAACCAAATGATGAATAAAATAGGGAAGTTCTGGGCCATGACCAGAATATAAGTCCATTTATGGGTTTCCGTAAATCGAAGTGTTAGCCAAAGTCTCTAAATTAACTTTGGGCCGAGACTTGTGATTTATAAAGACAACAATTAGTTGCCCAGGCCCACAAAACTGCTGCAGCCCATTTCATAAAATTGCAGCCCACCCCCATTATATGTTCATTTATTCCTGTGGGTCGGTTTACATTTATTCTTCTCATTACATATTTATTTATTTCTTCGTTCGGCCCATGTCACAAAATCAGGCCTATATGATCGGAACCCTATCAAATGTTTGAGACTGTCTATCTAGACTCACCTTCACTCCTGTTGCCGTGACTTTTCACTTTTTGGCTTATCTCTCTACAGTTTTCTCTCTCGACTGTATACTCTCCAACTGTATCTCTCTCAAAAGGCTGAACCCTAACTCTCCAGAAGCTCTTCCAACCGATATTTTTGCCTTCTTCCTTCGGATTTGTGCATATTCTAACCGTTGAAGTGTAAATCCCTTTGTTTGAATCGGTATTTCTCGGTGTAGAGGCCTTTTACGAAGTGGTGTCTCACCTATCTGTGGGTGTTGCCAGTGACTGTGTGTTGTCTTTGACCGGCTGATGATTCTGGTGTCTTTGTGGCTGTTCTACCACACTACATCTTCAGACCTTGAAAGATCTACGGCTTAAACGGCTAAAATTTCATTACTGCAATTTTTTACTTTAGGTTTTTCCAAAAGCTTTTCAAAACAAAACTAAAGTATTCTTTTATTTTTGTTATAGAACCACGTCTACGGTCCTTCAAAGTGGTATCGGAGCAAGGTTTTCGATGGATCTATCGTTTTCGAACTTTGCATGCATGTTTTGAAGTCTCGGGTGGAAAGTAGTCATACGATTTTTCCGATAGATCTTAACGCAAAATCTCAGATCTACTCGAACGAGTTCTAGATTTGTATATATCCGAGGGAGTACTTTAAAATTCAATTTTTTCTTTAATTTTTTTGTTTCGGAAATGTCTAACTTTGTGTGTTTTGTTACTGCATGTGTACTGGTGTGGTGCTATAGATCTGTGAGTATATTGCTCGGATCTGCATGATTTGTTTGAAGAGTCACTGGATCCAGAGGTTTTTTGACTCGGATCAACTATTCTGGTGAAGTTTCTGTTAGATCTTGAAGCACTTCAGATCTGAGGGAGTTTCTCACTTCCTGATCCTTTTTTTAGTTTTCTGTCAACTTTTCGATTAAGAAACTCATCGTGTTTCTTGAACTGTGGTGTTTAACGGTCTCGGACTCAGTCTGGTCGACTCAACACATTGCTACATTGCTTGTCACATAGGTAAATCCGTAACAGCGACATATATATATCACTAATTTAACCTTTTATTATATATTGTCATTTATATATTTCCGCACCTAACTCGTACCAGTCACTTTGCTACTGGTTGTTTGATTTAAATTCCCGTAACTAGCTCACACCAGTGACATACTACTGGTCCTGTTTACTATACTACTATCTACTTGAGACGTGTTTAAGCAGTTAAATACACTGCATGTTGTTAAAATACATTGCATGCATACTGGTTTCAAAAATACACGATCTTTGTCAAAAGACTATTGTTACTGCTCTTGAAGAGATTACTCTTATTTTCAAAAGAAAAGAAAGCATGTTAGTATAAGCATCAACTTGTTGCTTCCGCTGCATACATACATCGTTGTCTAAAATTTGTATTCATCTACTACTTCGGAGTCAATTTTTGGTACACCTAGTGCTACTGTCAAAACCCTGCATTGTACAAAACTTGCACTGTTTTTGAAAATTTAGATTACTGGTAGACGTTGCATGCAGTAGGGTTTTTATGAACATCATCCTAGAATTGTATTCTGCTGCCTGGTTCTTAGACTATGAATATTATAGTAGATCTAAGGCATTTAGACTATGGCGTTTAGACTATGAATATTATAGTAGATCTAAGGCATTCATATCTGTGATATTTTTGAAATATACGTGGTAAGAGCATCCAGATAACAGAGTTGACAAATTATAAAATAGGACTAAGTCCTATACGCACGGTCTCCTGTAAATTTTCTGTTAGCCATTATTCCATTTTTTATGTGGGCCTATGAGCTAGAAGTGGGTCTGTGAGCCAGAAGTGTTTACTATTTTCGTGCAAAGCTTTAGCTCATACGACTTGAGAGGCGTTTTGCCTATACATGTTACTGCTTTGTGCCTGTGAGCACCATAGTTGTTACTGCTTTCAGATTTTTTTCATTTGAGTGTATTTAGGGGTTTTAGAGAGGAGTCCTGTGAAGAAAACACTTGAGGACCTTTATGGGACATCCCGTGCTTGCGCTAGAGTCTATAATTAGACTGGCCTTGACACTATCAGTTTTTCAAAACTGTGTGAAATCTTGTAAAGGAGTTTCAAGGCTTAAAGATAGTCTAATTAGAACTTGAAATTGTTTGTTCATTGTGAGAACCTGAATTACTTCAGTTATTTCATCTTTTTGATGACTGTGTTCTTGGGAAACTGTTTGTGTTTTTTATTTAGAACATTAAAACATGTCTACCAGAGTAGAATATCACTCTTTGATGGTAAGGGAGATTTTTCCTCTTGGGCTAGGAGAATGAAAGCTGTCATGTCTCATAATAAAGTACATTATGCTTTGATAAAAGATGTTTTACAATGGCCTGAAACTTATAGGGTTAAGGAAGATGAAATTTGGGAAGAGACCCTAAACTTACTAATCCTAAATCTGTCTGATTCTATTAATAGGAAATTAGATGGATCTGAAGATCCTTTAGATGTCTGGAATAAATTACATCTTATGTATGCCTCTAAAGATCCTGTGAATTTAATTTTTGTTAAGGATTCTATATTTTTGTATAAAATGGAGTCAGATAAATCTGTTGATGAAAACCTTGATGAATTTTTTAAATTAACACAACTACTTAAGGGGAGTGAGCATGAGTTAGATGAAAATTCATTAGCTATGATTTTATTGAATTCTGTAAGTGAAGAATTTTCAGTAGTTAAAAATGCATTGCAATATTCTGAAGTAGTTCCTAAAATAGATGTGATTATCACTGGTTTAAAATCTAGGGAGCTTGAATTAAAAAAGGCTAAACGTATCTCTAATGTGTTATTTGCAAAAGATAAGGGTACAGCTGAATCTGAAAAACTTAGGCATTCTGTTTCTAGACCACCTGTTCAAAATCAGAATAGGAATAATATGCGAAATTCAAATTTGAATTCAAACATAAATTCTAAAAAATGGGCAGAATAATAGGAATTCGAATTTTAACAATTTTGGTGGGTTTCAAAATAACTCTTTTAATCAAAGGTCTAATTTTAAAAATACAAATCAAACTAGGTATAACTTTTGTAATAAAGTAAGACATGTATTAAGTAACTGTTTTACATATAACAGGGCTTTGAAATTTCAGCAGAATAATATGACTAATGTGAATAATGGTTCAAACGCACTATTTGTTACTGATTTTCAAAATCAGAATGTAGGAAATTTTAGAAATATCAATCAAGGTTGCCAACATGGTTCAAATTCGTTTATAGGTCAAAATAATAATCTAAATAATAGTCTTGACATGTCTTTTTCTCAAAATAATCAAAATTAGACTGTGATACAAAATCCTTACATGCATAATAATATGAATAACTTGAATAGGGGTCAGAAAGATAATAATCAGTTAAGTGTTTCAAATAATCAAGTAATTCATGATTCTGTCTTTAATGTAGATGATACTCATGTATTTGAAAACAAGTTAGAAACTATTGTTGAAGTTGAATTTGGGAACCAAAACGAAGCTTTAGAGGAGTTTATGTCTGAATGCGATAGGTTTAGTGTGTTTCTTTCAAATCAAACTGCTGTAATTGAACAAACTGTTTTTGATTTAGAACATACTCTAACTGATTTTGAAAAGGCAGAATTAGGGGAAGAAGAAAATGTTTCTGATTTTGTAGAATGTGCTGAAGTTGTTTTAAATGTATCTGATTCTGGAAGTTTAGATGATTGAGTATTAGATTCTGGATGTACTTATCACATGACCCCACATTTAGAGTGGTTCGAATCTTTAGATAAAAATAAAACTGGTTTAGCAATAATGAAAAATGATAATATGTGTAGTATTGAAGGGATTGACTCTATTTGTTTATTATTGAGTAATGGAACTAGAATTAAACTTTCTAATGTGAGATATATATACTTGATTTAAAAAGAAACTTAATTTCTTTCGGTATGTTTGAGGAAAATGGATATTATTATATGGCTAAGAATGGTGTCCTTACTATTTTTAAACATGAAAGTATAGTATTAACAGGTTTTCGAAAAAACAGATTATATTACTTAAATGGAAAATCAGAATGTGTTAGTGTACTGAATGTGTCTGATTTAAACTTGGTTAAGTTGTGGCATTTAAGACTAGGGCACATGAGTGAGAAAAATTTGAATAGGTTGCATTCTAAAGGTTTGCTAGGTAAACAAAGATTAGGTGATCTAGGCTTCTGTGAATCCTGCATTTTTGGTAAACAACATAGGGTTAAATTCCCTAAAGGTATATATAAGTCTAAACAGTGTTTAGATTATGTACATTCTGACTTGTGTGGGCTTTCTTCCGATGCCACACATGGCAGAGAGAGATATTTTCTATCTATTATTGATGATTTTAGTAGAAAATTATGGGTGTTTCTTCTTAAAACGAAAGATGAAGCTTTGCCTTGTTTTAAGAATTGGAAAACTTTAATTGAAAATCAGAAAGGCAATAAACTTAAGTATCTTAGGACAGACAATGGCTTAGAGTTTTGTAATCTAGCATTTGATAATTTCTGTGTTCTACATGGGATCACTAGGCAACATACAATAAGTTACACTCCACAACAGAATGAGGTAGCAAAAAGAATGAATAGGACTCTATTAGAGAAGATTAGATGCATGTTATCAACTTCAAGAATGTCTAAAAAATTCTGGCGGGAAGCCTTACATATAGCTGCGTTTTTTATTAATAGGAGTCCTTCTTGGTTTATTAATTATGACTGCCCAGAATTTATTTGGTATGGTACTCATGTGAAATTAGAGAATTTAAAGGTTTTTAATTGTGCTGCTTACATGCATAATAAACTAGGCAAACTTGATCCAAGGTCTATAAAATGTGTCTTTCTAGGCTATCAAGAAGGGTTAAAGGATATGGATTATGAGATAAAAGTGTACCAGGAATAAAAGTCATAATAAGTAGAGATGTTATGTTTAATGAATCTGATTTCCCTTGCCTGAATCAAAACCCTCCTTTAAATGACACTGATTTTTTTGAAAATGTTAGAAGAATATCTCTAGATAAAGCAGTTATATATATGCCTTCAATTGAGGTGGAGAATCAACCCAATCATCCAATGGAGGTGGAGGTTGATGGCAATGGTTCTAATTTAGAACCTAATTCGCCTCAAATTGAAAATGATCATACTACTGATGCTACTGTTTTTGATGCACCTTTACCTGAAAATGAAGTTGTTATTGATAATCCAACAAGAGATGCTAATCAAGTTAATAATCAATCTTTGGCTGATTATGAGTTGCTAGGGATAGAGAAAGAAGGATTAGAAAACCCAATTTGAAATATGCTAACTATGCAGAAATTATTGATTATGCTTTTGTAGTAGGCAACAAGTTATGTTTTATGAACCAGAAACTTATTTTGATGCCATTAGATGTAGGGATTCTGAAAAATGGAAAATAGCAATGAATATGAAATAAATTCTTTGAATACTAATAATACTTGAGTTTTAGTTCCTAAACAGCATGGTAAAAAAGGTAATATGATGTAAGTGGATTTTTAAAATTAAAGAAGGAAACACTAATTTCGAAAATGTGAGATATAAAGCGAGGTTGGTAGCTAAGGGATTTATTCAAAGACAAGGAAGAGATTTTAATGAGATTTTTTGCTCCAGTAGTTAAATTTAAAACAATTCGAATTCTACTTACTTTAGTTGCTTAGAATGATTTGGAATGTGATTAATTAGATGTAAAGACTGCATTTTTATATGGTGATTTAGATGAAGATATCTTAATGGAGCAACCCTTAGGATATATAGATAAAAATAATGCTGATTTTGTTTGTTTATTAAAGAAATCATTATATGCATTAAAACAAGCACCTAGGCAATTGTATATTAGATTTGATACTTTTATCACAAGCCTGGGTTTTGTTAGAAGCAATTATGATACATGCTTTTATCTCTTGTTTAAAGATGATGTTGTGGGTTATTTACTTTTATATGTGGATGATGTTGCTTATTAGTAAGTCAAGATATGAAATTGATTCCTTAAAGCTGAAATTAAAATCAGACTATGAGATGAAAGATCTTGGAGAAGCTAAGAAAATATTAGGAATGAAAATTGTAGAGATATGAAGAATGGAACACTAAAATTACATCAAACTTCCTATATTCATAAAGTTTTACAAAAATTTGGTTTTGAAGATGTTAAATCAGTAACTACACCATTAGCATTACATTTTAAATTGAGTAAGAATCTGTGTCCTACTTCACCTTCATAAATTTTAGAGATAAAAAATGTGCCTTATTCAAATGTATTATGGTCATTAATGTATGCAATGGTTAGCACTAGGCCAGACTTTTCTTTTGCAGTATCTTTTCTGAGTAGGTTTATGCCTAATCCCGGATTAGAACATTGGACAGCATTAAAATGGGTTTTGAAATATATGAAGTGAACTTGTGATTTACGATTTGTTTTTAAAAGGAATTTCGAAAATATAAATTTGTGTGGATATGTTGACTCTGATTTTGTTGGTGATTTTGATTCTAGGAAGTCAACTACTTGTTATCAGTTTTTATTAGGTAGAAATTGCATTAGTTGAAAATCTTAATTACAACACATAGTAGTTTTATCTACAACTGAATCTGAATATATAGCATTAATAGATTGCTTTAAAGAGTGTATTTGGCTTAATGCTTTGCTAAGTGAATGCAGAATTTTAAATGAAGTAGGAACAGTATTTTATGATAGTCAATCTGCAATACACCTTAGTAAAAATCTAGTATTTCATGAATGAACCAAACATATAGATGTGAAATTACATTTCATTAGAGATATTATAGTTGAGAAATGGATATTACTTGAAAAAATTGATACTAATCTCAATTCTGCAAATATGTGAATCAAGGTAGTATCAAGTTTGAAGTTTCAATTTTGTATTGAACATATAGGAATGTCTTAAATTTGTACTAGATTACTTTTTGTTCTGATGTATAATTGGCATGTATAAACTCACCATTAGTATAGTAGTCTTGTAAATTTAGAAGACTGAAGGATGCTGGACCTTGGGCTCAAAGTGAAGATTGTTGGATGTGAGCCCAAAATCCAGCCCAATTCCAACCCAATATGAAGATGGATTCGTCAATGCCTATTTGAGGCTCGAAAAGGGAGTTTCTACTATCCTATTTAAATATACACTGCACACTACAAACACTGCATAATGTTTTAATTACACAAACAACCACATGTACACCACAAAGATACCAATAGAACCAAATGATGAACAAAATAGGGAAGTTCTGGGCCATGACCAGAATATAAGCCTATTTATGGGTTCCCGAAAATTGAAGTGTTGGCCAAAGTCTCTAAATTAACTTTGGGCCGAGACTTGTGATTTATAAAGACAACTATTAGTTTCCCAGGCCCACAAAACTGCTGCAGCCCATTTTATAAAATTGCAGCCGAACCCATTATATGTTCATTCATTCCTATGGGCCGGTTTAGATTTATTCTTCTCATTACATATTTATTCATTTCTTCGTTCGGCCCATGTCACTAAATCAGGCCCATATGACCGGAACCCGATCGAATGTTCGAGAACGTCTATATAGACTCACCTTCACTCCTGTTGCCGTGACTTTTCACTTTTCGGTGTATCTCTCTTCGGTTTTCTCTCTTGTCTGTATACTCTCAAACTGTATCTCTCTCAAAAGGCCGAACCCTGCCTCTCCAGAAGCTCTTCCAACGGATATTCTTGCCTTCTTCCTTCGGATCTGTGCAGATTCTAACCGTTGAAGTGTAAATCCGTTCGTTTGAATTGGTATTTCTCGATGTAGAGGCCTCTTCCGAAGTGGTGTCTTACCTATCTGTGGGTGTTGCCAGCAACTGTGTGTTGTCTCTTTGCCCGGTTGATGGTTCTGGTGTCTTTGTGGCTATTCTACCACACTACATCTTTAGATCTTGAAAGATCTACGGCTTAAACGGCGAAAATTTGATTCCTGCAATTTTTTACTTTCAGTTTTTACAAAAACTTTTCAAAACAAAATTGATTTTTATTTTTGTTATAGATCCACGTCTACAGTCCTTCAGAAAACCTTTCTTTGACAAAATCGTAAAAGACTTGAAAATCTTGATTCTTTCTGAAGAAAAAGGAGCTCTAGCGAGAAAATATGATCATTAAAATCAAACAAAAAATAGTCTATATTCTGTCAAAGTGACCCCTTGGTGTTTTTTGGTTGATTTTATAAGCATCTTTTCTCAAGAAGTTTTAAATCAATAAATCGCAGTTTTAGAAATCATTTTCATACCTGTTTGACCGATAAATAACTCAACATGGATGAGAATATATGACTTCCATCCAGAGAAGTAGAGATAGGGCCTCAAATGACTTGAATCCTCGGTCATTCTTCAGGTTTTAGGCCTCAAAACCATAATGTGATCTGATATAACTTCTTATTATACCCTTTAGGGTGGCAAATAGCTTCATGTAATCGAGATATTTTGAGGTCTTCCAAGAGATTTCTTTAGGGGCTTCAATATGGCCAAAGGATTAGGGCCAAAGGTACAATATTTGATCGCTTACTCATCACTCCTTCCTCTGAACTTGAATGACTCTGAAATTTTACCACAATCTTCATGATCATCAAATGAAACGTTGGATGCTTGACCAGCCTTAGGTTGAAGACTTCTTCAAATAATGGCTGAATGTGGTCTTAAAACAATCTTCAT
>JAOYMZ010035833.1:0-15904 GCA_025802335.1 Pinguicula primuliflora | reverse complement strand
CAGACGGCCACTCCGTGATTGGGAGAAAGACAGATTAGAAGCTCTGAAAGCCTTTGTATCAGAAAAGTTACCTCTAACAGAAGACCCGGATGAATGGTTTTGGCAGGATGGAGGCTGCTTTTCTATTCAGTCAGCTTACAATCTTAGGACAGCAGCCCAGGTTCTCCCTGAAGGACATTATCAGCAATTGAAAAGCTCCTGGTGTAAGATTGTTCCAAGGAAGATTCAGTGTTTTGTGTGGAGGTTACTGCAGAATCGGATTACTACGATGGATAACTTAAAGACGAGGGGCGTACAGGTTCAACAATCTCATGAACTCTGTGTTTGGTGTGGTAAGAATGGAGAGACAGTACGACATCTATTTTTTGATTGCTGTCAAGCTTCTGATATCTGGACCAGCATCAATGTATGGCTAGGGGCTTCTTATTCTAGAAAGCCATCCCCGTTTGAGAATCTGAACGCCCATATCAGCAGGGTCCGAGGTAGAAGATCGAAGGAAATATGGCTAGCTATCTGGATGGCCGTTGTTTGGCACATCTGGTGGGATCGCAATTGCGTTAGATATGATGATGAGGGATCACCAGACTTGATCGAAAGGGTGCTGCCCCATTATCCGACTGGATAATGGATCCGATCTTAACTTTAGACATGAAAGTCATATGACAGTTTGTTTTGTGTTTTGGATGTGAGAGATCCATTACTTGTAAATTGTACATAATCAGTTTTGTGGAATGAAAGTTATTTATCTATCAAAAAAAAAAAAATTGGCAGGTAACCAATTAGGCGAGATGCTGAGCTGCATGTACCCGTGAAGCAGATATCTCTAAGACAAATGATCCAGTTACATAGCAAAGGATTTGGTTATAACTGTTGTTAAATCATACGAGTATTTGGAGGGGAAAAAAAATCTCACAGCACAGCAAGATCAAGGTTCAAAAACTCTTGCTCAAATCTGTGTATGCGCTACCTATCTGTGTTGAGCAGTATAGTAGAGTAACCAGGGAGAGAAGTTGTGCTGGAGTCCATTGCCATCTTAGCAATCTTAACCCGAGCGAGTTTTCTTGGCAACCTTCGGATTTTTGCACATACGAACGCTCAATGGAGTGACTTCCACAAGCTCATCTTCTTGAATGTACTCGATGCAGTCATCAAGACTGTATTCCAGAGGAGTATCCAGCACCACTAGAACAGAAGAAGATATGGGGAACAAGTATATTATATTAGAACAAGTTGTTTTCAAGAACATGTATAAGGAAAGGACCAATGGTGTTGGCATCAGTGGCAGAAATCTGTTTTCACCTGATACTTCTTTATTGGACCGTACGTTTGTGGCAGCTTTTTTCTTGCATACGTTCAAGGACAAGTCACCTGGACGTTGATGAATACCCACGATTTGGCCTTTGTAAACATCAACTCCAGGTCCGACGAACATCTGACCGCGTTCCTGTGAACTCGAAAGAGCGTAAGATGTGGTCGTACCATCCTCAAAAGTAACCTGAACAAACACAAACACGTTAAAAACTATAGGCAATATTTGCAGCTCTTCTTCAATTGTTTTACTTCACACACCGGAAAAGGCCATTTAAATGTGCATCAACGTGTATTTAGAAATTACCAGTGAACCCTGATCCCGGGTATTTATGTCACCAGCCCAAGGTCCGTACTCATCAAATATTGTATTGAGAACAGCCGTTCCTCGAGATACTGTAAGAATGGAATTCCGAAGTCCAAGAAGGCCCCTTGTGGGAATCTTATATTTCATCATAGTTGTGCCTTCGGACCTAAAAATGTTCAGTTACATTACATGCCAGCACAGTGAGAAATCAAAGATCCAAATAAAAAGCACGAGGAAAAGCTAAAGAAGGTTCTGCAAGACATAACTCAAGCAGTTTACAATTCTTAGAAATAGCACAAATGGCAAGATTCGTATAACTACCCTGCTCCTTGCATGTCTATCATCTGCCCACGTCTTCTGCCAAGAAGCTCTACTACGGCCCCCATGTATACTTCTGGTACCTCCACAATCGCGATCTACAAAGTAATTACTAAGATGAATTATGCATGCATTCAAAGACGAAAACCCAAGCGCACAACCGATCACCTCATAAGGTTCGAGCAACTTTTCGCCAACTTTTTTGTTTATAACTTTTGGTGGTCCAACCATGAATTCATATCCTTCTCTACGCCTGTGGGATTGATTTAAGTGCATAAGCATATGGCAGGATGGTTTACGCCATAGTTACAAAGTAGATTGCTTCTCCCTTACATGTTCTCTATTAATATAGTGATATGTAGAGTACCACGTCCACTAACAATGAGAGTGTCTGAGGTTTCACCATCTTCAACTTTCATAGCCAAGTTTCGTTCAAGCTCACGGCTCAGCCGATCCCGCAAATTTCTACTTGTTACGTACTTCCCCTGGAATTGATAGACAAAGTGCTCATAAAATAAGTTTTTAAGGATATATATTCATATGATCCGTAGTGTTTAAACATAGGAGCACACGAGCAAAATAACAAAACTATGAACCAAAAGGAAAATGATACCTCACGCCCCACAAAAGGTGAGGTGTTAATAGAGAAAGACATTCTGACTGTGGGCTCTTCCACACTTATGGAAGGCAATGGCTTTCCATAAACTTTGTCAGCAATCGTCTCCCCAATCTGATTGGTAAAAGGAGTTTGTTAGCATGCTCTGCTCTAAAGAAAATCACAAATCTTACATGCTAATTAACATACCTGAATATCCTCAATACCACAAACGGCGCAGATATCACCAGCCTCTACAGTTTCTGCAGGAACTCTATTGAACTTGTCATAAACAAAGAGTTCACTTACCTTAGCAAATCTACATTCATTGTCCGAGGAACAAACCTGAAAATGATCAAATTTGTTGTGATATAAAGGGACAGGTTCAGATTCGAGGATATTCCAAACAACAAAAAGATGTATGATTAACCCAACAATTTCCAGAAGAAACTTCAAATTGAATCAGTATTAAGTCTTGTACAAATCACAACAGTACCCGAACATCCATTCCTCTGTACAGGTTCCCAGCATTCAAGCGCCCGATAGCTATCCGCCCTTTATGTTCATCATACTCAATACTCGTAGCCTGTAAAAGGTTCAATTGTAAAAAGTAGGAAAGATAAATTACTCGAACGGTCACTCCATATTAGAACATCCAGAATGAAGTCTATTGCTTCAAGTGTAATTTCAGTAAAATATCACTTGTTCGTATCTCTTTATCGTATGTGTTCTAAACCTTCCAGCATTTATGCGGATTCTAAAGTAAGCATCCTTATGTGAGAAATCACTACTTCAATACGATGGCAACATGTATAAAGAAAGAAAGAAAAACAGCCAACCGAATCATACTAAAGAAACCCATAAACAAATAAATAAAACACTGACGAGCATTTGAAGAATGCCATCATCAGCAATTTGAGGTCCGGGAATACATCTGATGATCGTTTCAAAAAGTGGCCCGAGATCTTCTGCTAAATTTTCAGGTGAAAGGCCTGCCTTTCCTTTGAGTCCACTTGCATATATAACTTGGAAATCACACTGCAGTGAAAAACACAACCAACAGCCATAATAAGCACACAAATAAATTCACAGTGATCATTTTCTTGAAAAAGATCTAGGAAATGCATTGATATGCAAATTAACTTTATTCAAAAAAACGTCCCATAACCAGAAAGCAAGGGATCATTCAGCTCGTGTTACGAGTTTCAGATATAAACTGCCAAAAGATTTTTCACAGTCTTACCTGCTCATCTGTCGCATTTAGTTCAATAAACAATTCAAAAGTTGAATTAACAACGTAATCAGGTCGAGCAGAAGGTCTATCAATTTTATTCACGACGACAATAACTGCATGGCCAAATTCAAGAGCCTTCTTCAGAACAAATCTCGTTTGAGGCATTGGACCTTCAACAGAATCCACCTGAAAATAGTAGTCTATTACATACACGAGTGCAAAAAAAATCATGCAGAAGAAAAGGGTGCTGCTGCAAAGATCAAAATCTTATATTATATATATTAACTAAACGTTAGTTATTATAAATAATGCCTATGTGGAATGCAAATTTTTGTAAGTTCCTACTTTGGCTATCGCCCTTTTAATTTTAAACATTAGACATGACAATAATTCATGAACGCGAGTAATAATATTCCCAGTATGACAAAAGATGTAATGCTACATCCAAATTCAAAATGAAACAAGATCAACTCACCACTAGAAGAACTCCTTCAACCATGTTGAGAATGCGCTCAACTTCACCTCCAAAGTCGGAGTGACCTGGAGTATCGATGATATTAATTTTTGTATCATGATACATAATGGCAGTATTTTTGCTCAGAATCGTTATTCCCCTTTCACGCTCTAGATCATTTGAATCCATTATCCTCTCCTGAACGAATTGGTTGTCACGAAAAACCTGCATAATAAAACACAGTAGAAGACACCTCAAAATTTAACTCGGTAAACAAAAAGCACACTAGCTGGCAACAACTTCTATTATATTTCCTAGGTCCGAGTAATATTAACCAGAGAGATGGCACCTCCTGTTTGAGTGGATCATTACGATATTGATTTTATTAGATAGAAAGAAAGCCACTCATAGCAACCTGAATGCTAGCTGCAAGTCCAATATACTTAGTTCACTACTCATCAATAAATCATAGAAAGTAGTTAACAATTACCCCTAATACCCTACCAATCTAATTGTCGTGGAACCAATTCAATTCAAGTTTTAAAAGAAACACACTCTACCGTCAAAAATAAATTAATCACCTTTGATTGTCTCAACATGGCATCCACCAAAGTGGTCTTCCCATGGTCGACATGTGCAATAATGGCTATATTACGTATGCCATCTCTCCTTATCAAATGGCTCCTTTTGTCTGATAGGCAATTGAAGGAAACAACAATGAATAACACGAAGGCATGCTTCTCGTTTGAAGAAGACAGGATCACGAGGTATGACAACAGGAATACCACAAATTGTCATATCAAAATCAAAGCCCATGTCCGGAATTTTTTTCCAGTGTAACTCATTTCTAAAATATGATAAGAGTAAGCATGCAAAAAACGACTTAGCCAATTTATTAACTGGATGAAGAATCAACAGTACAGTTTACAATACCACCAGTGGCAGCCTCAGTGACTTGAGACACCGAGCATTTGATAGGATCCCTATGGGTGATTTTCGAACCCCTTTGATCGTTTAGCTCTATGCGCAGGGTGCTGCCAAGGAACTGCCTCTTCAACCAAGAAGAAACCGAAATTGAGTTTCTTTTCGCGGGTTCACAGTTTCTTGATGAAGAAAGCAGACATCTCGGTATGGTGAAACTGGAAGTTGGGTGAGCTCCAATAGCCATCTCCATTGCTCGTCTTGCTCGCTCTCTCCTTCCAAAGGTTTGTGTACGTGGAGAGCTTGAGAGGAGGAGTAAGAGGATACGGAGAACGGGGCTATGGTCTGCAATTGAAGTGAGAGGCTGTCATATGTTAAGGAGCGCCATCACATAAACAAACATAAGTTTATATTAAAATATTAAAAAAATACTAATTAATTCATTAATAATATGATTTTATTACCAAAATATTAATTACTAGTGTTTAAAATTTATAGAATTTAAATTAATTATCATTTTTAATTGATTTGTTAGAATTTACACTTTCATCGTCGTAATATTGATTATTATTCTTAATTAGATTTAGAAATTCAATTTAGGGTCTCAGGTTTAGTATTTAGGATTTTAGTTTTTTGACGGCGAAGATACTGTAATATTGATTACCATTTTTGTTTTAATTTCTCGACGGCGAAATTACAATAATATTAATTACTATTTTTAATAAAGTTTAGTATTTATTATTTATAAAGTTCAGGGTTTTGTTGTTTAGTTTAGTATTTAGGGTTTTAATTTTTCGAAGGCAAAACCACAGTAATATTAATTACTATTTTTAATAGATTTATTTGGATTTAGAGTTTTGTAAGAAAAACTTGTTGAGTAAAAAATAATAATAATAAATAATAATTATATAGGGGACCAGAATTTTCATCCCTAAATTTTAAGAGTTGATTTTGTTTCAATATTTTTATTCAAATAATTTTTATTAGAGTTTTAAACAAAATTATCCTGTTGTACCATGTGACTTTTAGTCTATTACATACAGTAGTCGAGAAATCGCGAAGCCTCTTCGGTGAGGCTGCCCAACCACAAGGCACAAAACCTTTCATTTAATTTTTTAATTTTTTTTATTCAACTGGGTGACCGCCCAGTATGGCCGAACGGGCCCTAAGCAGGGTGGCCAGGCCGAAATATCCGCCGAGGCATCTGCCCAGATGCCTGGATGGCCGTATTCTCGAACACTTATGTGCAAGGCAAAGTCGTGCGAAAAAAAAAGTTGTGTGAATATCGAAAACTCATAATGGAAAAACGGAGGGCAGAAAAATCTAATGCAATTACATTAGTTACAAGCACTGTTCGAGAATTCGCCGCCTAGACGGCCTGAGCAGCCGCCTAGGCAGCGAATTCGGCCTGGTCGCTCCGAATTGGGGCTATGTGGTCTCACGGTTGGGCGGCCGCCCATGCTGCCCGGTCGGTCTCGGTGGCCACCCTGGCTGCAAATGTTTTTTTTTTAAACGAAAAAAATAGCATCCTTCCTTGCGGCTGAGTAGGGTTATTAACGAATCGAACTCGAACGATTAGACCATGTTCCAACTCTGTTTGAAAATTTTAATGAACGAACTGAGCTTGTTTGTTAAGCTTAACGAATAAAACTTTGTGTTTAAGCTCTGTTTGTTAATGTTTACGAACTCTTGACGAACAGTTTGTGAAAAATTTTGCTAACGTGATGGTTTACGTTCGTTCATGTTTGACTCGTTTATGTCTTTATTTACATGTTCGAGATCGTTTGTTTTGCATTAATGAGTAATGAAAATAATGAAAAGTAAGGACTGATTGATCTTTTCAGCATCATTTAACGGTTCATTCAAACAAAAACAATCTTATTGATAGGTAAAAAAATGTGTATGTGCGAATACATTGCAATAACTTTAAACTTAAATCAATGTAACCGCTCTGGGTTGTTTGATATGGTATCAAACATAATCAAAATTAATTTAAATTTTAAGCCCCTAACGAGATGATCTTATATCTTATCATATACCAAAATAAAACTAGCACACCAAAAATAAAATGATCATACAAAAAACGTTGTTTAATGTACCAAGATCGAACGAATAAATACATGTTTGATCCATGTTTGTTAAGGCTAACGAACGAACCGAGCTTGTTTGTTAAGGTTAACGAACGAACCAAGCTTATTTGTTAAGCTTAACGAATCGAGTTTCGTGTTTGAGCTCTGTTCGTTAAGGTTTGCGATCCGAACAAACGAGCTTTAAACTAGTCGAATTCGAGCTTGTTCAAGAGCGACTCTGTTCGTTTACAGCTCTACGACAGAGCGTCGCCTAGGCAACCTGGGTGGTTTTTTCGAGCCCAAACACACCGCTTCCGCTTAACGATTTTTCGAACACTGGTTACAAGCACACTATAATGAAAATGGGATGGTTCCGGTTCAACCTACACGAGAAGATTTGGGAGAAGAAGCTAGACAAACAATGTTGCTAGCAAGTGCGATTGGGATTAAACTAACGGACCAACACATATAGTCCAATATTCAAATGGAGTATAGAGATCGGGAAGTTCTGAGGAGCATGCAAATTTAGATGACTAGTTAGCACGTATTACGTTGGGTATATCTTAAAAACACGTTTTCCCATAAATAAAACATTTACCTATCCCAAAAAATCATCATTCCCAAAGCCCATAATTTTTCCAACTTTGATTTGAGCTTGTACCGTAAAGTTTAATATATTAGATCTTTACTAATTTCAATTTTGATGTAAATTAGATGTAATAAATTGTTAACAATATGCTCACATGGACATAAACTCCTCCCAAACTATCATCAATATTTATTGAATTGAATCCTTAAAGTTCCAGATAATCATTTACTTTCTCAAAATTTACATACTTATATGATAAAGTCAACTTCATCTACAAACAATATAAAAACTATCGCATATAAATGAGGAGAATCACGTAATCGAGAATCTCTATTGAACATGTTTGGGTCTATATTGAATGCATGAGAATCAATATAATTTTTCATGTTCGGTAATCTCGACTCCAAAGGATTGGGGGGAGAAATGAATGCGCATTGTGCCACGTATTTTGACCACTATTACATTCACATTTTTAAAATCTACTGAATTGAATTGCAAAATGGAGGATAAGACTACACAAAAGTGAAGTTCTCTTAAAAAAAATGTATGACTCATATCTTGAACCTAATGATCATGTTCATAAACTATTTGTAATTAATAATCAAACACGTATTCAAAAGTAGAACCAACTTAAAATTTATAATTTTTCGCGTTAATCCTACCGAGTCTCTTTTTACAAATTTGTTATAAAAAAAAATTGAGCTTAGAATGTATTGAACGGGCCGATATTAACCCAAACCAGCCTAAAAAGGAAAATGGTACGTGTACCGGGGCCATCTCGTACCGGCCCCGGTACACGGATGGCAACATGATAAATTAGGTTTATATTAATATTAATAATAATAAATTAATTAGTAATAAATATAAAATAATTAGTAAAAAATAAATTTTTTTGTACAATTTAACAAAATAGCATTTAGCCCTTAGGTTTATAGTATTTAGCCATTTGGTTTATATTTAGCTCTTGGGTTTATAACATTTAAATAGGGTTTTGTAGTATTTAGGCCTTTGGTTTATATTTAGTTCTTGGGTTTATAACATTTAAATAAGGTTTTAGATTTTTTCGGCAGTGAAGCCGCTGTAATATTAATTTAGAAAAATAGCATTTAACTCTTGGGTTTATAGTATTTAGCCTTGGGTTTATATTTAGCTCTTGGGTTTATAACATTTAAATAGGATTTTAAATTTTTACGGCGACGAAGCTGCCGTAATATTAATAAACTACGGTTTATAAGATAGAATTTACACTCATTTAGCCATTAGGCTTTTATAGGGTTTAGAATTTCATATTTTATGCATTTATTAATGTATTTACGGTATATAATTTATATTTGTACTGTTGTTATTAAATGTTGTGTTGGCCTAGTGGTGGGATGCGCGCGAGGCAGTGCAAAGGTCCTGAGCTCGAGTGCAGGGGGAGGTGGGCTACGATTGGATGTACCGGGCGTACCGGGCCGGTATAAATTGGGCCCGGTACACGTAGCACTATCCGCCGAAAAATTGTCCACCCAATTCCCAAAACTCCACTATGTAAATCAATGCAAAACTGGGCCGGGCAATGTATTGGTTTCAATCTGGATTGGGCCAACCCAATTTGTCGTTCTATTATGGCCGGGCGATACAGCTTAGTGGTTTTGTAGCTTGAGCTGTCGTGGTCGATGGTGGACCGGCCCATACAAGAGTTGTTTTTTATTCACGCTATCTTTAAATAGAATAAAATAAAGAGTACTTTTCTTTCCATTTAAAAAAAAGTTTATCGTACGAAATAAAGTGGAGCAGGTGATAATGAAAATGACCAGGAAGAAAGTCTTGGCTATTAATTAGTAATATATAGAGCGATATAAACCTACAAATCACACCAGTCACCATTCGCAATCAACCCTATCAACATCCAATAATACTTTTTATTTGGACGGCCAAATCAACGAAAATCCTTCTCTACAAAAACAGAAATAAAGGAAAAGGTAATGTGAACTGTTGCAACACGGTTCCTGTCAAACTCACAAGTTTGAAGCAACATGAAAGTAAGATAATATTTATAATAATAAAAAAATGTGTGTTTTAATTTCATGTTTCTAAAAAAAATTGTATTTTTAATTTCCTGTTTAGAAAAAAAATGTTTTTTAATTTCATGTTTCCAAAATAAATTATATTTTTTAATTTCCTGTTTCGAAAAAAATTGTTTTTTAATTTCCTATTTCGAAAAAAATTGTTTTTTAATTTCCTGTTCCTAAAAAAATGTTTTTTTAATTTCCAGTTTCCAAAAAAATTGTATTTTTAATTTCCTCTATGTAAAAAAATATTTTTAATTTCCTGTTTGTAAAACAAATATTCCGAATTAAATATTCTTTTTCAAAATATCGTTTGTGAACCTGGTGAGGCGACCTAAACAGCTATCATTCCAGACTGAGCGACCCCCTGGACGAGCTACACGACCACTTTGACACCAGGCCCATCCTAAGAGAATGCTCATATCTTATTCCCAACGGCTGAGTTTGGTATTCAGGACAAAATAAACCTGGTTCTTTTTTTTGCGTATAGGGGAGGCTTTCAACTACTGAAAGCCAAGTTCAAAAACACTATTACATTCCTTTCAGGGGGGTTCATATTGGTAACTTGACTCTGGAATTCTGTCATGACATTCATGATCATCCGCATGGCATCTAGACTCAGTCAGATGTGCTCCTGCTGTCAATTGAAAGGGGGGATCAATGTCTCCCTCATCCCTTCGAGCTGAGTATAACCGGGTATCCCAGTCCTGCAGTGACAAACTCAACTTCGCATATCTGTCCGCTTCTATGTTCTCTTGCCGCGGGGAGTAGCAAAATGTAATTTTTGAGAATAGCTGACATGAGTCCCCTTCGTGTCCTGGACTCTAAATCAAGGACAAGAAGTTTGGGTCTAGGACAAGACGATCTGGACCGTCGGATTGAATCCGACGGTCCAGATTTTTTTTATAGTTGCTCAAAGATTGAATTTTTTTCTGTTATGAAATTTTACAATATTTCGAAACCAAAAGAAATCCACCAAAATAGGTAGAATCAGCAAAATAGCAGCTTGCAACTGAATCAAAAATTGCATTGTAAATCTATGCAATTTACAGCAACAGCAAGAAATTGAGATTTTGTGTTCATCTACGCAACAAAAATTGCCGCAACAAAATTACACTGTAAATCAAAAATAGCACTATGAATCCAAAATTGCAGAAGCGAAATTGCAACAATTCCACCGCCACCAGGTTCCGGCACGTTGGCGCCGCTCGTCCTCGCCAGTGCGGCACAACCATAACCTCTCTGTCAATGCACCTGTGTGCTTGTGTGTTCCTTTGCACGCGAACCTGCGTCCTCTACCGTGCGCCGCCTAGGCTCGCACTTCGCGTCCGGCAGTCCAGCTTCACGAAGTTGTAGGCCGGTTGCTCGCTCCTTTCAAGATTTGCATTCTATCTCCCAAACTCGCGTTTTGCTAGTCGGCGTGCTCGTCGTCCGTGTTCGTCGGCGTGGGGACGGCGGAAGGGTTTGGGGGTGGAAGCGTTTGTGGAGAAGAATGTTGCGGAAGGGTTTGTCTTTTGTGAGAAATCTATTCTCACCATAGATTAATTAGCACTAGTTTTTTATTTAATAGGATCAATTAATCTGGACCATCGTATTTAATCCGACGGTCCAAATTAACTGGTCCCGGATAAAAGGCTAGTTGTCCATGATAGTTGGTCATGGAGGAGAAGGGGAGTCTAGCTGACATAGCCTGCGTATACGTGTATGGAATTGTACCATGGACTCCTGATTCTCTACGGGACGAATCACATCCAGCGCCATCCGAGAGTCAGTGTAACAGACTACTCGAGTGAATCCATGGTTGACAGCTTGTTCAAGACCATGTATGATGGCCCAAAGTTCAGTGTGGAGCACATTGTGGCTTCTAATTCTTCTTGAAAAAGCCAAAACAGTATTTCCTGCTCGGTCTTGGATCACTTCACCGATACGAGCCTTAGATTAGTGTTAGGATACTTTCCCGTCTGTACGTAGGAGATGAACTTCATCCCAAGTTGTTTGCGAGCTGTGCGCCTGTTGATGGGGCTGCACTATGTTTTGGCTTCTATCTGACTGAGTTTGGACCCCCTGAGAGTAGTACCCCTGCCTTTGTTTGTTGAGAATCTTCCTCTGATGAATCAGAAAGACTCTATGAGTTTCATGAACAATAGCATTGATTCTGGGGATAAGGCTGGAAGTTTCTGTTTTGTGTTCTTGGAATATTTCTGCATTTTGAGTTGTCCAGATACTCCAACATGTTTGGGCGAACCAAGCCTCCCATGGAATGGTCCCCTGCACAGAAGCATGTGTCAGATTGTTTGTTATCCAGATTTGAGTACTTACCTGGACCTAGAATATTTCTGACAGATCAGTAGCAAGCCCCTTCCAGACCATCTTGCTTCTGTAACAATCCCTTAGTACGTGTAGAATAGTTTCTTCCTGGTCGCAGAGGTGGCAGAGAGGGTTAGTTGTCAGTCTTCTCCGCTTCCTCTCCTAGTTTGTCCACAAAGCATTTCTCATGATTTTCCATACGAACAGCCTGATCTTCTCAGGTACAGGAATTTTCCAGATCTTCTTCCATATGGTGTTTCTTGATTCCCAAGTGTGGGAGGCAATTTTTTCGTAGGCTGATGCTGTTGTGAAGTTTCCCTTCATTGAACCGTTCCAAATTCATTGATCTGACCCTGCTGACTCATCTGGTGGTCTGGTAGCTTGGATCTCGTCAATTAGCTGCTGTGGAAGGAGTGTACTTATGCTTGCTATGTCCCAGTCTCCTGCCTGTGAAATGAAAGAGTTAGTGACTACATTAAGATTAAGTACAAGAGGATGAAAAAGCATATGATCTATAAGAATGCTCCCTGATGGAAGCCATCGATATGTCCAGAAAGCACAAGTTTTTCCATCTTCCAACTGCCAGGAGAGCCCTGAACAGAAGGTGCTCCAGATATGTTGAAGTTGTTTGCACAGTGGTGAGCCAGCTGTAACTGGAAGGCTTTTTGATAGATCTGTATTTTGAAATGAACAGCTGTTTCCAAAGCTTGGGCTATGGAGAAACCAGGTCCCAAGCCAATTTTAGTATCAGTGCTATATTGTGATCTCTCATACGCCGAATCCCAAGTCCCCCTTGCTCTTGGTTGACATACTGCTGACCAGGCTACTGTATAAGACTTTCTCTCTCCAGTTGAGTCAACCCAGAGAAAGGATCTTGTGATTTTATCTAGTTCATCCGTAGTTGATTTTGGCAGAATAGAGGACTGCATGACATAAGTAGGTAGCCTTCCCAGCACTGTTCGGCATAGGGTTGCTCTGCCCGCCATGGAGATATTTCTTGCATTCCATAGATCTGCTTTGTTCTTGATTTTTTGGACCAGGTTCATAAAGTGCTCCTTTTTTGGACGTCCCTTCCGGAGTTCTGCCCCCAGGTATGTTCCGAAGGTGGTTGTATGTTGTATATTCAAGATGTCACAGATAGCCTCTTTTTCAGACAAGGAGAGGCTGGCTAACATTAGGATGCTGGATTTGTCTTCATTTATTCCCAGACCAGAATGATCTGTGAATATTTGCATAGTTTCACGGATAATCGCAGCTTGGTTGGGAAAAGCCTCACTAAATAAGACTAGGTCTTCTGCAAACATAATGTGGGATAGTTGAAAATGTTGTGTGCCAAAAACCATTGGCCTCCACTTAGATTGGGCCACCATAGAATTGATCAGGTGAGACAGGCATTCCATGCACAAGACAAAGAGGTATGGTGAGATCGGGTCCCCCTGGCGTACACCTCTAGTTGGTTTAAAGCTTTCTCCTCGGACTCCATTCCATAGCACTTGGAGGCTGCAACTCTCTAGGGAGTTGAGGATTAGCTGTATCATGACCTGTGGGATCCCTGATAATCTTAGAGTCTCTTCAACAAACAGCCAACGAAGCGTGTCAAAAGCCTTCGATAAGTCCACCTTTATGGCCATCCATTTGTGCTTTTTCCTTGGCTTCTGGATGACATGTAATGCTTCCTGGACTACTGCTATATTTTCCACTATATGTCTACCTTTGATATAGCTGGTTTGTGTCCATAAGGTCAGCTCTGGCATAACTTTGCACAACCGATTCCCTATGATTTTGGTGATGATCTTCATCCCCACATTCAGGAGTGTAATGGGTCTGAAATGTGCTATTTGAGTTGGGGGTTTAACCTTTGGTATAAGCATAATTACCCTTTTGTTGAGTAGGGGGTCTATACGACCGGATTTGAAAGCTTCTTGCACCCTATCACAAAGAGGTACAGCTATCACCTCCCAATTGTGTTGATAAAAGGATGGATTCAAACCATCGGGACCTGCAGCTTTCTGTGCATCCATGTCAAAAGCAGCTTTACGAATTTCTTCTACTGTGACCTGTTGAACTAAGAGATGAGCAGAGGAGTTGGACAGACTGGGGAACGAGCTTGTAGCAGGAAATGGAGATGAAGGTTGGGTGCTTCTTTCTTGATATAAGGTGGAGTAGAAGCTGGTAATATCCTGTTTTATCTGAAAACTATCTGTAGTCCACATTCCATTCGAAAGCTAAAGCTGCTGTACAGATTTTCGTTCCCTTTTCATTTGGTGAAAGGAGTGGAATGATTTTGTATTCCTGTCCCCATTTACCAGCCAGGAAACCTTCTTATTTTGTAACGTGAGTTCAAAGTCTTAGGATAGAACTTCCTCTAACTGTGAGTAGAGTTTACTCTCCAATTTGATAAGCCCCGGGTGCGTGTGTTGTCCATGTAAGGATTGAATTCCCTCAATTCTGCCTAAGAGGAGTCTTTTCCTTTTGCTTAAATCCCCGAAGATTTGCCTCCATTCTTCAATACGGTTAGAAAAGTCTTCCAAGAGTTCCCTATATGGTTTATCCGAACACCAGATCTCTTGCAACCAATCATCCCATTTCGGGTGTAGCTCCCAACATATGAGATACCGCAGAGCTGGCAGACTGATTACCTTCTCTTTAGACTTCATTAAGGTGACCACCAGAGCGCAGTGATCTGAGGATATTCGCCCTGTGTGGCGGACGACTATCTGCTGAAAATATGAGGAAGCTGCTTGATTGTAAAGCATTCTGTCTAACCGTTCGAAGCAGATGCCCCTTTTCCAGGTGAACTTTGATCCTATGAAACCTGCATCTAGCAAACTACTAGCATGAATGAGGTTCCGAAAGTAAGGACAGCCAGTGGAAGGCTTACCTCCTATTTTTTCTCCAGGCTGTAGGATCGCATTGAAATCTCCGAGCAAGATCCATGGTTGGTGTGTATTGTCCGCTAGTCTAAGTAGAGCAGGCCATAAGGAACGCCTTGTGTTGACTTTAGGGCTGCCATAGACGGTCGTGCAAATGAAAGATATAGGTCCAGGTAGGGAAATGCGGGTATGCAAGAACTGTCAGTTGTTTTCCAGAATCTGGACTTGGACTCCTTCATTCCATAGAATCCAGATTCCACCTGCAAAACCTACAGCTTCAATACGATGTGAGAAATTAAAACTGGTCATACGTACAATTTTATCAACTGCAGTTCCACTGATTCTCGGTTCTAATATCATAGCGACATCTTGTTTATATAGAATCCTAAAATAATCCAGGGAAGCAAGAGTTTTCGAATTAGCCATACCTTGACAGTTCCAGTTAAGAATGCGTATCGACATAGAAAAACGTTAGAAGAGCGACGATAATGAAACTTAATTTGCTGACTACCTGCAGAGTTGTTTTTGAGTTCCTCACTTGCTAAGGGGTCAGAAACACCTGAGTGCTCAGATTCCATCTCTTCCGTTAAGTCCATCTCCAGGTCTCCATTCGCAGGGGGTTTGAACTGGAGTCTTCCCTGTTTACCTACATAGAATCCTGTGGGGTATAGGGGTCCAGGATCAACTTCCGGATTATGAGGCGGATGGGAAGGAGGATGATTTTTGGTCGTGTTGGGGTGGGGAATGTTGATGGCAGAGTGGGGCTCTATTGGTTTAGCTGGGGGTTCTTCCTGTTCAGCCAGTGGGTCTGGAATGTCTTCTTGTGGTGGTCTGGATGAGGCTTTGCTGATCTATAACTTTTGTGTGTGTGTGTGTGT
>JAOYMZ010035832.1:0-32163 GCA_025802335.1 Pinguicula primuliflora | reverse complement strand
ATTTGAACGAGGATCCAAGCTAATAAAAGATAATTCATTCCAAGATATTTTCTTTTCCAACTGCTTATTTTCTCCCCATATTGTTGAAAAATTTGACTCATCAAAATGACAGTCAACAAATCGTGCTGTAAATAAATATCCAGTCGTTGGTTCAAGATATTTTATTATAGATGGAGATTCATACCCAATATAATTTCCCATTCTCCTTTAGGGTCCCATCTTTGTACGTTGTGGTGGAGCAATTAGTAAATATACCGTACATCCAAAAGTTCTTAAATGGGATATATTTGGTTCCTGCCCATACACCATTTGCATAGGGGAAGTTTTATAATAACTTGTTGGCCTGATGCGTACAAGTGTTGCCGCATGTAAAATTGCATGTCCCCAAGTCGATATAGGGAGTTTGGAATGCATTAGCAATGGTCTTGCAATCAATTGAAGACGCTTAATAAATAATTCAGCCAGACCATTTTGTGTATGAATATGTGCAACAGGATGTTCAAGAGTTATTCCAATTGACATGCAATATTCATTAAAAATCCTTGATGAAAATTCAGTAGCATTATCTAGACGAATCTTCTTTATCGGAAAATTAGGAAAATGAGCTCGTAATCGTATTATTTGTCCAAGTAATCTTGCAAATGCAACATTTCAGGTAGACAACAAACATACATGCGACCATCTAGTGGATGCATCTATCAATACCATAAAGTATTGGAATGGAACGCATAATGGATGTATTGGTCCACATATATCACCCTGAATTCTTTCTAAAAATTGAGGATTTTCGTATAGTTCTTTGCTCAATAATTGTCTTATCACCAATTTTTTTGAGAGCAAGTAACACATGTAAATTCATTAGATTGAAAAACTTTTTGATTTTTCAATGAATGACCACATGTACTTTTTTAATTCTTCGCATCATTATTGATCCTGAAAGACCCAACCGATCATGCTAAACTTTAAAAGTGCTAGTAGCCATTTGACTTTCAACAACATAAGCTTTAATCCCTTTAATTTTTGTTTGATACAATTCATAGGACAACACGGATAACTTTTCTAAGTAATATTTCTTACCCGATATAGTTGATATAATGTAGAGATATTCTTTATCTCTTTCACTCATTGTCTCAACATGATATCCATTCAATCGAATATCTTTAAAGCTTAATAAATTTCGTTGAGACTTGGATGAAAATAGTGCTTCATCAATTTCGAATTTCGTCCCTTCTGGTAGTAATATTATTGCTCTTCCGGAGCCTTCAATTAAATTTGTACTACTCAATATTATATTTACATTCGCTTCTTTCATCAATAGATGAGTAAAATACTTTTTGTTGTTGAATATGCTATGTATTGCAGCACTGTCTGTAAGACATGTATTTCCTTCTTCCTTTTATGAATCCATATTTTCTTCTATAAATAAAAATAAGTAAATTATAACAAAATGATGATTTATAATATGATATCAATTTATTTCTAATAGAAGAGCATAACAAATAAAAGAAATTTCATCAAGATGTTATTGGGCTAAAACAGAACTTCAATCTTTGATACTCTCATTTTCATTCATAATATCACGTCCTTCTTGATTGGTCAGAAAGTCGGCAACATCCAGATATGTCATATCGAACTGGGCATAAGCAAAATCATCTTGAACATAATTCATCTCTACATTCTTTCATTTGTTCTTGATTGAAGATTGATAAAGATCGACAAGGTATTTTGATGTACGGCAGGTACGTGACCAATGCTTTTTCATGCCATACCGATAACATATGTTTTCAACATTCTTGTTGCCTTGTCCTTCTTTGTCCTGAGGTTGTGGATTCTCTCTTCTGGTGAGTGTTGTTATTTTTGAAAATGTAGTTGTTGGGGGTGAGAATTACTACGACCGCCCCTATGCCCTCGTCCATATCCACACCCTCTTCTACGTCCACGTCCATAACCTTGACTTTAACCTCGACCACGACTGGGGCCTTAGTTATGAAAAGTAGTCGCATTCACTTTTGGAAATTGGCTAGAGCTAGTTGGACGTGATTGATGATTTTTCATTAAAAGCTCATTATTTTGCTCAACCACCAAAAGACATGAAATCAGTTCATAGTATTTTTTAAAACCTTTCTTACGATATTGGTGCTGCAGGAGCACATTAGTTGCATGAAAAGTTGAGAAAGTTTTTTTTAGTAAGTTTTCATCAGTAAGTTTCTCACCACATAGCTTTAACTCAGAACTAATTCTGAACAGTGTCGAATTATACTCTCTGACAGATTTAAAATCTTGTAAGCATAAATGCATCTAATCATATCGAGCTTTAGGGAGTATCACGGTTTTTTGATGATTGTACCTTTCTTTTAAACTTTGTCAAAGATCAACAGGATCTTTTACAGTAAGGTATTCAACCTTTAGCCCTTCATCAAGATGATGACGAATGAATATCATTACCTTTGCTTTATCTTGCTTTGATGTTGTATTTGCAACTTTTATAGTATCTCCAAGGCCCATAGCATCAAGAAAGATCTCAGCATCAAGAGTCCATCATAAATAATTTTTCTTGTTGATGTCAAGAGCCATAAATTTAAGCTATGATAGGTTTGTCATGATCAAGCTAAAAAACACATATAAACGCTTAGAATGTAATATAACATATAGAACTATGGTAATGATTGAGCTCTAAACATTAGTACTACAAACCTACAAATTGGTTTAGCCACAAGGTGTTCTTCAAGAATTCTTCTCAAATTCTTTAATGGTAGAACCTCCTCCAAATCTTGTAGCCCTTCAACGGTAGAACCTTCCTCCAAACCTTGTAGCCCATCAACGGTAGAATTTTTCACCAATCTTTGTAGCTCTTCAACGGTAGAACTTTCATGCTGATAAAGTGTTGTGAAGTATATGGAGAAAGCGTATGAATATAAGAAGAATGATAAAAGTGAAGAGAATATAAAAGGGAGAGATCTTATTCCTTTTTCTCAAGTGTGTCTTACATCAACATAAATGCCTCTATTTATAGGCACAAGTACAAGAAGGGAATGAACTATATTAAACCTCTATACATGAATCTTCTTGATCCATGTATAATTAAATGGGAAATTCAAATACACTAGAATGTGTGGGGTCCTCCGACCTTACTCAGATCTACATAAGAACACAAAAGATCAGTAGATATACGAGATAGAAACAGTATACAATATAAATGTTGCATGCAAGATCAAATGACAAAACATGATGAAATCCTGCATGCCGAGGACAGATCAATCGAAGATCTATTCAAAACTCGCAAGAGAATACAGAAACACGAGCCGTCAGTATGTGAACTCGAAATGGAACCATCTCACAACACTCGAAATCAACAAAGTAATCGATTCAAAAGAACGAGAATGTGACGAGAAGTCCAAATCTGGGCTCAAAATCAGCAAGAGGCTGAAGAATCGACAAGAAATCTCAAAATGAGCGGCGGGTATTCGAGAGAGAAAAATAGGGTTACGGCCGAAAAGTTACAGGGAGTTGTGAAAAGTGGCGGACGAATACAGTCCTGTGCCTATATATATCATGGACCACCGGCATGTTACGAAGATGAGCCGTAGACATTGAACTAGCCAAGTAATAATAAATGAAATCGGGTCACAACAACTAGATGGAATTAATAATGAATCGGGCCAGAAATTAGATGGGTAGAGTATAAATCGAGGCCCACAAATTTGAATGAGGTCCAATAGCAATTGTCACAGCCCAATGACACAATTAAGCCTAGAAATTAACTCTAAAGCCAAAAACTACATAGCAATGAACCAGAAAATCCGAAGATTGAGGTTGAATAGAGAGTAATTCCAAGTATACGAATTTCAACCTCCAAGTTATGAAAACATAACCCGGTTAACAATTTGACAAGTCATAATTAAGTCCGAAGACTTAGACTTGAGATGTTTTACATCATTCGGCTCTTATGCGTTTGAAGGACGTGCACATGTGATTAAACAAGTAAAATCAACATAATATGGGTTCGAAAAATACGGGTCATGTCCAAAAGTCCAACAATCTCCACCTTTTTGGGTACATGACCCAAAAATAATCACATATATACCTGTAGTGAAAGTTAGAGCCCAAAATAGCAAGTAACCAGCAACTGTTTAACACTAAAACGCAGTGTTCATGCTTAAACTCTCAATACAAAATTTAAATTTCAGATTAGTAACTACTTTTGTTTCCATATCCGCCGGACTGTCTCTTGAATCAATCTTTTCAAGTAACACGTATTTATCAGCTGTCATATCTGTAATAAAATGCAATTTAACGTAAATGTGTTTGGTTCTCTCATGAAAAACAAGGTTCCTAGTTAGATGAATTGCAGATTGACGATCACAATAAACAGTACTAACATCAAACAATAATTCACACTCAGAAAGCAACTCGTGCAACCAGGCACATTCTTTGAAACTGTAACGAACCCAAATTTCGAATAATGAATAACGGGTTCGCTATGGCAGTGTGGGCCGTAGGCCCACACCCAAGCCCAACATTTTATTTAAAATGTCCGAATATTCATAAGGTCTTCGCAATCAATACATAATATCCAAATAGAATTTTCATCCTAGTTTATTTCAAAAACTAGAAATAGGCGCGTCCACGACATAAAGTTTCGTACAAGTCATAAATAAGAAACGTAAACGCATATAAGTCCTCGCAACAGCTATGGGGTCCATCACACAGTATAATTACCATCTTCGTTCTCCGGGGAACCTGACTCTGCAAATAAGATTTATACGATAGAAACCGTGAGTCAAATTGATTCAGTAGGAAGAGTTTACAAAACGAAACTTTAAAACCCCACGAAGTCACTTAAATTCACATAATGGTTCCCATCGTATTTTCCCGCAAGGGGACTTCGGTCTACAACCGTCATTTCATACCCTACATATATTGGTATCACCGACAATGACATCAATTAGCAAAATTCAGGATAACCACATAACGAATTCCAACACTATTCGAAATCCCAAGTCATATAATACGCGGCATTACATCATCCTGTTTTCTATTTTTGTTTCTCGGAACTCATCCTCAATAGATATTAGGCGAGTGGTCCGTCGGGGTGCATTGTAAACGGTGAGGAACGTTGTACCCGTGCTCCGAGTATGGTGTTCCCCCACCGCACCCGCCTACCACCAGACCTCCATCACAACCATGTTCACACGACCCTTACCCCAGCCCATCACGAGGGTCACCAACCAACTCTCCGGGGTTCTTACCTCTCGTGGCCGTGGTAAGTTCCAGCCTCCTTTGACTCACACCGAATCAAATCAGTTCTGATATCCAAAATCCACCCGAGTGCCTTCAACACACGAACGAAAATGTTCAGTCCAACACAACTGTAAGCAAATGACTCGAAATCAGCAACTATTACACCACACTTAACATATCGCAGGTATAAACAGCAAGGTGAACGAAACTGTAAAAGACACAATTCAACAGTTTAGAATAGAGGCTGCGTTCAACAGTCATCTTCTTCAGTTTCGGCCAGTTTTCGTATTTGAAAAACATGATCTAACAGAAAAACCAGTATATGCCGAGCAGGAAAGATATTACACCAACTCAAGCCGTAATCCTGGTTCGAAATCGTGATTCCAGTTTCAAGCAATACCAACTCAGCTTGATGGACCGGTCTCATGTTGAACCAGTGAACATCAATCCAGATTTACTCATTTAAAAACACGTAGGAGACTTCACGTATGACACAAAACCATGAATCCAATTTCACTTCAGTTTTCACAGAAACAGTTCCAAATCTAAGCATAATCACAAATCCAGTTCAACTCATTTTGAAGGAATGCTTACACAGTTAACAAAACAGGAATGACACAGATTTAAACCAGACTAAACAGCTACTCCACCAACTGTGTAACAGATTCAATGAAGCTATCTCAGATAGAACAGTTAGGTATCAGAAATCTCCTCTATCACGAGCAGCAATTAGAAGACGCAGAAACATAAAACAGAACATCATGAAACAATGACAGCTGATCTCCAGCACCCAGAGTATGAGAATCCATAGGCGCAAAACATCTCCCTACCTTCTTCTTCTTCAACCTCCAAAACGTAGAAACAAATTACCTGCGATTCTCCCTCCGTCTCTCCAATCCCTGCGGTGCACAATTAGGTTTAGAGTTTAAAATAGGCAGAATCCCAATGTCTCCCTTCGTCTGTGTGGTCGCATTTGCCCCTTGGGACGTCCGTACGGTGACGGAAAAGGGTGGGGAGGAACGGTTTGACCCGCGTTTCAGCGGGCTGGTCGGTTGACCTATCGCGAGTGCGGGTTTTGGGCCCAAATCAGTTTGTCCGGCTGATCCCTTTCCACTTTCGGCCCATTACAAATTCTTGGCCCAAACAAAATGTCACTCAAAAATTCAATTTCCGTAAATTAAATTCGTATAAAAATATTTGGTACCTTACATCTCTCCCCCCTAAAAGGGGTTTCGTCCTCAAAACTCGTTTCCTCGAGTGGGGGAAATAAGTGTGGATGCATTCCTCGAACCGCCTCAGCCGGTTCCCAAGTAGCCTCCTTCTCGGTGTAATTACTCTACTGTATTTTCACATAAGGAATGCTCCTCTTTTGCAGCTGTACCACCTTATAGTCTAGGATCTTAACCGGTTCTTCCACTCGCTCAAATCCTTCTCGACGGAGAAATGTTCCACGTCAATCACATGGCTCGGATCGCCCACATACTGGCGGACTTGGGACACGTGAAACACATCATGTATGCCCGACAAGTTTGACGGTAGTGCTAGTCGGTACGATACCTTCCCAATCCTTGCTAAAACTTCGTATGGACCAATATATCGTGGGTTTCGTCGGTGACACCTTCAAATATGCCTTGCTTCCCACTTTGAGTGTCAGGGGACGTCTCTTCAAATCGGCCCAGCTCTTTTGGCAATCTTATGCTTGCTTCAGATTTCTGCGAATGATCGTCACTTTTTCCTTTGCCTCTTGCATCATCTCAAGGCCCGAGATGTGTTTTTCCCCAACGTCATTCCAAAATAGCGGCTAACGACATTTCTGCCCATAAAGAGCCTCATAAGGTGCCATGCCCAAACTACTATGGTGACTGTTATTATAAGCAAATTCCACCAGTGGTAACAAGAGTCTCCAAGGTTCCTTAAAGTCCATGACACAGGCTCGTAACATATCCTCGCAAGTTTGTATGGTCCGCTCAGACTACCCATCGGTCTGGGGATGATACGCTGTACTGAGCCGCAATTCAGTACCCAAGCATCCCTGTAAACCGTCCAAAACCTTGACGTGAATCGTGCATCTCGATCCGACACTATGCTCAACAGGACACCATGTAGTTTAATGATGTTCTCCATGTACTACTCGGCCAATTGTGTCATAGTGTAGGTCACGGCGATAGATAAGAAGTGAGCACACTTAAAAAGTCGGTCTACTATTACCCATATAGCATCGTACTTTTTCTTTGGGTCTGTATGTAGTCCCGTTACAAAATCCATAGTGATATGTTCCCACTTCCATTGGGGTATCTCCAAGGACTGTAACATACCCGCTGGTCTCTGATGCTCGGACTTCACCATTTGACAAGTCATACATCTCGCCACAAATTCCCCCCAATCACGCTTCATATTCAACCACCAGTACGTAGCCTTAAGATCATGATATATCTTGATGACACCCGGGTGCATGCTAAGACGAGATTTATGAACTTCGCTCAGAACATCCCTCTTCAACTCTAAGTCCTCAGGAATCCATGTCCTTCCAAATCTCATTACCCGACCGTCGGAAGAAATCTGTAGCCTAGAAGCACTTTCTTTGGTTGCTTTCAATGCCCCATGAATTTCACTGTCCTTTTGTTGAGCCTCTCGGATCCAATGTATAAGGTTAGGCTCCACACCTAACGTAGCCAGTTGTGCCGATATCGAATCCACAACCTCCACATCTAACTGGTCCCACTCTCGCATCAACACAGGTGGCAAAATAGTTGACCCCTTCTGACTAAGAGCATCTGCCACATGGTTCGCCTTCTCGGGATTATACTGAATATCCACCTCATAATCCTTTATCAACTCCATCCATCGTCAACGATGCATATTCAATTCCTTCTGAGTGAAGATGTAACATAAACTCTTACGATCGGTGTATATCGTGCACCGTGCACCGTACAAATAGTGTCTCCATATCTTAAGCATGTACACCACCGCCGCTAACTCCAAGTCATGCATCAGATAATTCTCCTCATATGACTTCAGCTGTCGCGAGGTGTATGCAATCACCTTGTCTTCTTGCATGAGCACACATCCTAAACCATTCTTGGAGGCGTCACTAAACACCACAAAGTCAGCCCCTTCCCTTGGTAAGGTCAAAATGGACGTGGTGGTTAGTTTGTCCTTTAGATCTTCGAACCCTTGGAAACACTTCTCGTCCCAATGGAACTTTATCCCCTTCTGAGTTAGCCTTGTGTGTGTGTGTGGGGGGGGGGGGGCGAGCCAATGTTGCAAACCCCTCAATAAATTTTTGGTAGTAGCCAGCCAAACCTAGAAAACTTCGCACCTCCGTGATAGTCTTAGGTGCCGGACACGCCCCAATGGCCTCTACCTTGCTCGGGTCTACTGCCACTCCTGCCGATGAAATCACGTGGCCTAGAAATGCAACTTCCCTAATCCAAAATTTGCACTTGGAGAACTTGGCATACAGAGATTCCTCCCTGAGACGAAGGGGCACGGCTCGAAGGTGCTCGGCGTGCGTCTCTTCATCAGGCGAGTAAATCAAGATATCGTCTATGAACACCACTACAAATTTATCCAGGTACGGATGGAACACCCGATTCATAAGAACCATGAACACTGCCGGGGCATTGGTCAATCCAAACGGCATAACTAAAAACTCATAATGGCCATAGCAAGTGCGGAATGCCGTCTTCCCCACATCTGCATCCTTTACTCTTATCTGGTAATACCCTGACCGCAAGTCAATCTTGGAGAACACACATGCCCCATTCAGTTGGTCAAACAAGTCGTTAATCCTTGGCAAAGGATAGCGATTACGAACGGTGACCTTGTTGAGTTCTCGGTAGTCGACACATAGTCTCATAGTCCCATCTTTCTTTCGTACAAACAACACTGGGGCGCTCCACGGGGATACACTAGGTCGCACTTGCCCTCGATCTATTAGCTCTTGCAACTGGATTTTAGTTCTGTTAAATCTTTCGGTGCTATCTTGTACGGAGCTTTAGAGATTGGGGCCGCCCCTGGAAGGAGATCGATCTTAAACTCTACTTCTCTCTCTGGTGGTAAGTTGGGTAGTTCCTCCGAAAACACATCCTCGAATTCATTCACCACCGGTATGGCTCCCATAGTTTTCACTTGTCCAGGTGTTCCCATAAGGAATGCTAGGTACGCCTCATGTCCTCGGTGAATCAGTCGTCGAGCTTGGATGACTGACTGGAATATTACTGACTTACTCCGAGAATCCAGTTGGGCGTAATTGCGAGCCAACCAGCCCATTCCCAGGATAACATCAAAGTCCCGAATATCCAACACCGTGAGGTTTGATAAAAACATCTTTCCTCCAATAATGATAGGGCAATCAATTACCCCTCTGGTAGCCATTGCAGTTTTTGTCTCCTCAAACGGGGAGGATACTAGAAAATATCTGGACAACTGTATGGTGCCCATTCCGACTCGTCCCACGAAATTTTCAACAATAAAGGAGCGTGATGCCCTGCTATCGAATAAAGCATAAGCCATTCGACCTAAGACACTTAAACGCCCTGACAGGTAATCACGTTTCTCACATAACAAACAATAACAAGCAAACAATTATAAACAACATAATGTAACCGCAAGTAGGTCGGAAGCATACCTGCAATCACATCCTCCAATCGGTCCTTTGCTTGCTCATGGGTAATTGCCGCATAGATCTAGCTCGTGCATGTGGCGGAGGCGGGGGCAGGGCCGCTGGCCTAGGAGTCGCCATAGCAAGGGTCACGGTGGTCGCCGCTCGAGTCGGGCAAGCTATCTGTCCATGTCCGCGCTTCCCATAGCTGTAGTAGGTCTTGTTTGCCCAAAATTCATCCGCGGTAGTCGATCGTGGTCACACACCAGAATTCTGACCCGAAGGTGGCCTGCAATGCGGAACAGTGGAGGAAAAGGTCCTCACATCAGAGTAACGAGCCCTCTTAGCCTCTACCTCTCCCCCCTCACCTCCGACTCGATCCTGACCGTGGAATCCAGCAACTCCTCAAACTACCTGGTAACAACACCACTGACCGCCAACTTGTACTGACTAAGTAGACCCTTCCGGAAACGAAGCATCTTCATAGTTGGATTATCCATGGTGTGGGGAGCGTACACTCCCAGATCATGGAATCGTGCATTGTAGTCTAGAATAGACTCCCCAACCCTTTGGGTGCAGTTCTCGAAAGCCCACATATGTTGCATAACCCAGGAATCCGGTATGTAGTATCGGTGAAATGTCTCATAGAACACCTTCCAAGTATGGGCCCCCCGTTCCAACAAGCTCGGTGCCACGCCCTTCCACCATGATGCCGCACTGCTGATCAGATAGAACGATGCTAGCTTCACCTTAAGATCCTCTGGGGTCTCACAAGACAACATGCTCTTTTCCATAATTGCCAGCCAATCCTCAGCCTCAGCCGGACCCTTATCGCCTCTGAACATAGGGGTCTTCAATTTGTGCATGGCCTCCTGTTGGACCCGAAGACACCCAGGAACTGAGGGGGTCACGGGCTCTGTACCCACTGGGGTGCTCACAGTCGGTGGCACTATCGCGATCCCAACCATATAGGCTGTCGCCATTGCGGTGGGCATACGCAGCATCTCCGTAGGAATCATCGTTACCTAAACTAACAGGGAGGGAGCCGATGGCTCTCCACTCGCTCCGGTCTTCGGGATCACCTCCGAAACTACAATAGGGTCAGCTAAGGGATTAAAATCATCCCTAGTCCCAGAGTTGGTGGGTGGTAACCCCTCGGCGGCGGAACGAGTAAGTACACCTCTCCTGCTAGCCATAACCTGCGACAACAAAGAGCAATATCAAGTCACAAATTCGCTCTTACGTCTGCTAATACTGATTTCAACGAACTCTTGCCCGGTTAGGTAACCCCTAACTAGATCAGACACAACCTCTCTCTGATACCAAATGTAACGAATCCAAATTTCGAATAATAAATAACAGGTTTGCTATGGCAGTGTGGGCCGTAGGTCCACACCCAAGCCCAGCATTTTATTTAAAATTTCCGAATACGCATAAGGTCTTCGCGATCAATACATAATATCAAAATAGAATTTTCGTCCTAGTTTATTTCAAAAACTAGAAATAGGCGCGTCCACAACATAAAGTTTGGTGCAAGTCATAAACAAGAAACGTAAACGCATATAAGTCCTCGCAACAACAACGGGGTCCATCACATAGTCTAATTACCATCTTCGTTCTCCGAGGCACCTGGCTCTGCAAATAAGATTTATACGATAGAAACCGTGAGCCAAATTGGCCCAATAGGAAGAGTTTACAAAACGAAACTTTAAAACCCCACGAAGTCACTTAAATTCACATAATGGTTCCCATCGTATTTGCCCGCAAGGGGACTTCGGTCTACAACCGTCATTTCATACCCTACATATATTGGTATTGCCGACAATGACATGAAATAGCAAAATTTAGGATAACCACATAACGAATTCCAACACTGTTCGAAATCCCAAATCATATAATACGTGGCATCGCTTCATCACATCCCGTTTTTTATTTCTATTTCTATTTCTATTTCTCGGAACTCATCCTCGATAGATATTAGGCGAGTGGTCCTCCGTGGTGCATTGTAAACGGTGAGGAACGTTGTACCCACGCTCAGAATACGGCATTCCCCAATCGCACTCGCCTACCGCTGAACCTCCATCTCATAGCCACGTTCACGCGACCCTTACCCGGCCCATCACGAGGGTCACCAACCAACTCTCCGTGGTTCTTACCTCTCATGGCCGTGGTAAGTTCCAACCTCCTTTGACTCACACCGAATCAAATCAGCTCTGATATCCAAAATCCACCCGAGTGCCTTCAACACACGAATGGAAATGTTCAGTCTGACACAATCGTAAGCAAATGACTTGAAATCAGAAACTATTACACCACACTTAACATATCGAAGGTATAAACAGCAAGGTGAACGAAACCGTAAAAGACACAATTCTAAAGTTTAGAATCAAGGTTGCGTTCAACAGTCATCTTCTTTAGTTTCGGGCAGTTTTTGTATTTGAAAAACATGATCTAATCGAAAACTAGTATATGCCGAGCAGGAAAGTTATTACACCAACTCAAGCCGTAATCCTGGTTCGAAATCGTGATTCTAGTTTCAAGCAATACCAACTCAGCTTGACGGACCGGTCTCACGTTGAACCAGTGAACATCAATCCAGATTCACTCATTTAAAAACACGTAGGAGACTTCACTATGACACAAAACCATGAATCCAGTTTCACTTCAGTTTTGAGAGAAACAGTTCCAAATCTAAGCATAATCGCAAATCCAGTTCAACTCATTCTGAAGGAATGCTTACACAGTTAACAAAATAGGAATGACACAGATTTAAACCAGACTAAACAGCTACTCCACCAACTGTGTGACAGATTCAATGAAGCTATCTCAGATAGAACAGTTAGGTATCAGAAATCTCCTCTATCACGAGCAACAATTAGAAGACGCAGAAACATAAAACAGAATATCAGGAAACAATGTTAGCTGATCTCCAGTGCCTAGAGTGTGAGAATTTGTAGGCGCAAAACGTCTCCCTGCCTTCTTCTTCTTCAACCTCCAAAACGTAGAAACAAATTCCCTGCGATTCTCCCTCTGTCTCTCCCGTCCCTGTGGTGCACAATTAGGTTTAGAGTTTAAAATAGGCAGAACCCCAGTGTCTCCCTTCGTCTGTGTGGTCACATTTACCCCTTGGGACGTCCGTACAGTGACAGAGAAGGGTGGGGAGGAATGGTTTGACCCGTGTTTCAGCGGACTGGTCGATTGACCTGCCGAGAGTTAGGTTTTGGGCCGGGATCAGTTTGTCCGGTTGATCCCTTTCCATTTTTAGCCCATTACAAATTCTTGGCCGAAACGAAATGTCACTCAAAAATTCAATTTCTGTAAATTAAATTCGTATAAAAATATTTGATACCTTACAGAAACAGCCAGTAAATGGTATGTATTCAGATTCGGTAGTAGAGAGAGCAACAATATGTTGTAGTTGTGACTTCCAGCTAATACAGTTACCTCCTAAAAGAAATTGATAACAAGTTATTGATTTTCTAGAGTCTATATCACCAGCATAGTCTGAGTTAACAACCCACATAAATCCAGTTTATCACTATACATTTTAAAGAGTAAACCTAAATCAGAAGTTCCCTTAAGATATCTAAGCACTCATTTCAATGCAGACCACTAAACCAGGATTTGACATAAAATGACTCAAGAATGAAATAGTAAAAGATAAATCCGATCGTGTACTAACCATAGCATTAATAAGAGAACCTAAGACATTCGAATAAGGTACACTCTTCATTTCCAGGGTTTCAGACAGCGTAAAAGGACATTGAGACTTACTGAGTTTAAAGTGCAAAGCAAATGGTGTACTGACTGATTTCACATTTTCAAAATCGAATTTATTCAAGACTTTCTTAATGTGACCAGATTGATGCAACTTTAAAATTCCAGTCTCTCTATTCCTATCAATTTCCATGCCAAGTATCTTCTTAGCTTCTCATAAGTCCTTCATTTCAAATTCAGACTTCAGTTTTAATTTCAAGATATCTATATCACATCTAGATTCACTAATAATTAACATGTCATCAAGATAAAGTAAAAGATACACAGTAGCATGCTTCTTATTCATAAAATAGAAACAACCATTATACTGACTTCTAATGAACCCAAGACTTGTAATAAAACAGTCAAAATGCTTGTACCATTGTCTAGGTGTCTGTTTAAGGCCATACAAAGATTTCTTTAACAAGCAGACATGATCAGGTTTTAAAGAATCAACATGACCTAAAGGCTGTTCCATAAAAATCTCTTCATCTAAGTCACAATACAGAAATACAGTTTTCACATCCAACTGATCACATTCCAAATCATAGCATGCAACAAGTGAGAGTAATATTCGAATGGTTTTAAACTTTACAACAGGAGCAAAATTTTCATTAAAATTAATACCCTCACGTTGACTAAAACCTTTAACAACTAGTCTTGCCTTATACCTAACAGGTTCACAATCTGCATTAGCTTCTTTCTACTCATATATTCATTTACAGCCAATAACTGTCCTATCCCTAGGTTTAGGAACTAATATCCAAGTACCATTCTGATTCCAAGAATTAATTTCATCATTCATAGCAAAAATCCATTTGCTAGCATCAGGACAGTTAATAGCATCCAAATAATGAACAGGTTCATAATGCATCACTTGCTGACCAACCACAAACGCATAATCAACTATTTCAGCAAAATTAGCATATTATAGATTCGATTTAACAATTCTTCTTTCTCTATCCCTTACTAATTCATAGTCTATACATGTATCATCAAGTTGTGCAGATAAGAGTTCAACCGTTTCACTCTTATTTTCAATACCCGAAGGTTCAGCAGAAACTTCAGAGGTATCTGTTATGTGAGGAGGAACAGATTCTAAATCAGAATCTCGAGTTTCAACCTCCACCTTAACAGGTGGAATAGGTTGCAACTCCACCTTATTGTTAGCCTTGGAAGAAATCTCTTTCTCAAGAGATATTCTTCTCGGCACGTATTCAGATAATATAGGTTCAAAAACATGCAGATTAGGACATAAACATGGAAAATCAGCTTCATTAAACACCGCATCTCTGCTTATAATGACTTTCATACCAGGAATTGACATATTGCACAGTCTATAGCCCTTAACGCTTCTTGATATCCCAAAAATACACATTTTATTGACATAGGGTCTAATTTTCCTATTTTATTATGAACATAAGCAGCACATCCGAAAACTTTCAAGTTTGTCAAGTTCAACACTGTTCCATGCCAAATAAACTGTGGACAGTTATAATTCACAACACTTGAAAGACTTCTATTCACAAGAAATGCAGTCGTGTAAAGTGCCTCTCCTCAAAATTTCTTAGATAAACCAGATGTAACAAGAATGCATCTAACTTTATTCAACAAGGTTCTATTCATGCGCTCAGTCACCCCATTCTGTTGTGATGTGTGCCTAACTGAGTGATGCCGAGTGATCCCATGCAGAGTGCAAAAATTATCAAAATATGTATGGCAGAATTCTAACCCATTATCAGTTCTTAAGTACTTCACTTTAAAACCTTTCTGAGTTTCAATCAATTGTTTCCACTCCGTGAACTTACCAAATGCTTGATCTTTAAATTTTAAAAGTACTACCCAAACTCTCCTACTAAAGTCATCTACAACAGACATAAAGTATCTTGCACCACCATGCGCTGACTCACTCACAGGACCCCACAAATCATAATGCACGTAGTCTAGACATTCTTTAGAAACATGAATACCTTTAGGAAACTTAAGTCTATGTTGTTTCCCTAAAATGCATTGTTCACAAAAAGACAAGCTGTTACATTTTTGTTGCCCCAAAAGATCTTGATCATGTAATATCTTCAAGCTTTTCTCATTCGTATGTCCTAATCTCAAAAGCCAAAGCTTAGTATAATCAAGTTCAACCACTAGTAGAGCACTTTCAGAAAACGTTTTTCCATTTAAAAAATACAATCTATTTTTCCTAGTTCCAGTTAAGACCACAGAATCATCCTTAAATACAGAAAGGACACCATTCCAAGATGAATACCAGCAACCAGACTCCTCTAGCATGCCCAAAGAAATTAAGCTTCTTTTAAGTTCTAGAATATATCTCACATTAGTCAGTTTCACCTTATTCCCATTATCCAGTTTTAATGAAATAGACTTTGTGCCTTTTATTTCGCATATATTATCATTTCCCATATTAACCATTCCACTATTACACCTATCCAAGTTGTCAAACCAGTTCAAGTTTGGAGATACGTGATAAGTACAACCTAAATCTAGGACTCACTCAATATCAAAAACTACTAGAGCATATTCATGACACACACTATCAGAAACTGACCCCTCTATAGTTTCAGTTTTATCTTCTTCTTGAAAATTAAATTTGTTACATTCTAACAAGAATTCAGTCAAGTCCTTATCATTAAAACATATATCCTCACAAAAAACCGCAGTTTCACTTAACTCCTCCACATCCCTGTGACTATTCACATAAAATACAGAATCATACATAAGTTGATTACAGGATGAGTTGGCTTGGTTTCTAGATTCAAAACCCGTACCTCCTACATTTTCAAAAGACTGCCGCCTAGCAGGATTGTGATTTGCATTCATACAAGCATGTTGCACATTTTATAAATATGAACCATTATAATGGAAATTATTTACATTTTGACCAGATGACACCATGCAATTGTTTCTATTTTTTCAGACACATTCTGACCAGACACATCAGTTAAAAAAGTGCATTCGAATTATTCTGTCCATTCCTAACTGTTTGATTCACATTTTGACCTCTAACATCTCTATAAGTGCAAAACAGTTACTCTGAACATGTAGCAGTTTATGACAGCAAGTGCACCTAAGCTGAAATCATTTCTGCTAAAACCAGAATGTTGGAAGTTAGAACAATTTTGAAAATTTCTGTTTTGCTGAAAATGTTGACCTCTAGAAAAGTTCCTATTTTGCTGAAAATGTTGGTTTCTAGAAGGAAACCTATTCTGACCCTGATTCACATTCTTAGTTTCAACTTTAGTCTTTTCAGAAACATCTTTAACTTATATCTTAGCATATAAAATATTTGAAACACGTTTAGCATTCTTTAGCTCTATTTCTCGAGACTATAACCCACTTATTATTACCTCTAGCTTAGGAACCGAACCAGCTTATTGAAGTGCATTCTTAACAACTAGAAAATCTTCACTTACAGAGTTCAATAAAATCATAGACAGAGGCTCTTCATCTAGATCATGAGCACTTCCTTTTAAAAGTTGCGTGAGTTTAAAAAACTCATCTAAGTTATCTTCAATTGTCTTTTCTAAATCCATTTTATAAGAAAACAATGGTCTTTTCACAAAAATTAGATTTGTGGGTGCTTTAGATCATGCAATTTCTCCCAGACCTCTAAAGGGTCCTCTAACCCATCTAACTTATGAATAGTAACATCAGATAGATTCAAAATTAATAGGTTTAGAGCTTCTTCCTTAATTTCATCCATCTTAGACGTAGAGGTTTCAGGTCAGTTCTTAATAGGTTTTAATGCATAATGGACTTTATAGTGTGACAAAACAGCTTTCATGTGCCTAGGCCAACTAGTGAAGTCACCCTTCCCATCAAAAAGTGTAATTTCAATTCTAGTTGACATATTTAATGTTTCTTGAAAAATAGCACAGATAGTTTCTAACAGCACAACAAGCAAATTAGTGCAGTAATTCAAGTAGTTCAAGTTCTCAAAATGAGCAAACAGGTTCAAGTTCTAATTAGACTATATTTGAGCCTTAAAACACCTTTTCAAGAGTTCACACAGTTTTGAAAAATAGACAGTGTCAAGGCAAGTCTAATTATAGACTCTAGCACATGCACGAGATGTCCCACAAAGATTCTCAAGGGTCCTATTCACGGGGCTCCTCTCTAATACCCCTAAAATCACTCAAATATAAAAAACCCTGAAAGAAATAACACGTAAGGTGCTCAAAGACACAAAGCAATAACAAGTATAGGCTAAACACCTCTCACGTTGTCTGTACTAAAGCGTGCACAAAAGCAGTAAACAGATAGTGCTCACGAGCATGAATCAGTAAATAAGTAAACAGCTCTGACTAACAGACCCACCTCTGGTTCACAGGCCCACGTAAAATACAGAATAGGGATAACAGTAGACTCACAGGAGGGCGTGTGTATAGGCCTCACTCTAATTTTAATTAATGTTAACTCTGTTGTCTGGGGGGTTTTATTTCTTCCCTATTTTTCCTTTCCTTTGGGAATTTTTCCTTCTTGTATTGTTTCCTATTTCTTGTCTTTCCAGATAGCAGATAAACACATAATAGTGCACAGTATGACAGTCACTCTAATCAATTCCAGATAAGGTTTTAAACCTTTAAACCACCTTAAAGATCAATCAAGTAGCAGTTAGGCCAGAAAATTGCTCAAGTGCTCAATTTCTTGTAAAAACTTTCTCAGAATTTGCAGATAAATGCGCAGCGAAAAAATTGTTCAGTAACAGACTTTCAAAAATCACAACTGTAAGTAATGTTTTACTTCGTAAAGCTCAGCAGTTTAAAAAACAAGCAGTTTTCGAGCACTGTTTCAACAAATAGCTACAGTTTTTTAAAACAAGATGGTTTTCACAAGGGGCAAGTAGCTGACAATTTCAAACAGCAGTAGATCAAGTATTTCTAGAAATGCAGTAACACTACCTAGGCATGCAACTTTCTAGCCACGGGTAGCAAGTATACTCAAGTCTCAATTTCGCAGGATAAACCACAATCTTATATCTACCAGTTATCAGATCACGCATGCAAGAGACTAATTGCACATAGACCGTATTTCAGAAAATACCAGACTGAACAGTAACGTTCAGATCGTAACCAATATCTCGAGAATTGACTGAGAGGCATGTAGGTCCTCTAAAATTCAGACCAACACCTACATGAAAAGGATAGTTAGTATCTGAAGTTCAAAAAACCTTTGAACTTTAACTGATAAAGTAGATAATTGAGAAATTTCAACCTTTACTATATAGATCTACCGACGAAATGTTCAGATCTCAATAGATCTGAGACATGCAAGGGATATCCGAAAATAGATTTGAGCGGTAACCTCACTCCGATACCACTGTGGGGTCATCCTACCCTGCTCAGATCTACACAAGAACACAAAAGATCAGTAGATATACGAGATAGAAATAGTATACAGCATAAATGTTGCATGCAAGATCAAATGACAAAATATGATGAAATCATGTATGTCGAAGACAGATCAATCGAAGATTTGTTCAAAACTCGCAAGAGAACACAGAAACACGAGCCGTCAGTGTGTGAACTCGAAATGGAACCATCTCACAACACTCGAAATCAACAAAGTAATCGGTTCAAAATAACGAGAATGTGACGAAGAGTCCAAATCTGGATGCAAAATCAACAAAAGGCTGAAGAATCGGCCAGAAATCTCAAAATGAGCGGCAAGTATTCGAGAGAGAAAAATAAGTTATAGGGAGTTGTAAAAAGTGAGAGACGAATACACGCCTCCGTCTATATACATCATGGACCACTGTCATGTTATGAAGACGGGTTGAAGACATTGAACTGGCCCAGTAATAATAAATGAAATCGGGTCACAACAATTAGATGGAATTAATAATGAATCGGGCCAGAAATTAGATGGGTAGAGTATAAACCGAGGTCCACAAATCCAAATGAGGTCCAATAGCAATTGTCACGGCCCAATGACACAATTAAGCCCAGAAATTAACTCTCAAGCCCAAAACTACGTAGCAATGAACCAGAAAATTCGAAGATTGAGGTTGAATAGACAGTAATTTCGAGTATACGAATTTCAACCTCCAAGTTATGAACACATAACTCGATTGACAATTCGACAAGTCATAATTAAGTCCGAAGACTTAGACTTGAGATGTTTTACATCATTTGGCTCTTATGTGTTTGAGGGATGTGCACGGGTGATTAAACAAATAAAACCAACATAATACGGGTTAGAAAAATACGGGTCATGTCCCAAAATTCCAATAGAATGATACATGATTAAATTCATATGAAGTTTGAAAGTCATATGGATATATAATGGATAGTCACTTAAACACAAATATTCATAATAATATTTAAATATTCTACAAATTATTTGTTTGTTCCCGAGTAGTTTTGGATTTTTATAGTAGCGAATTCTTTTGCGAAAGCATATTTCACGTATTGTATTTATTAAGGTAATTAATTAACTCATTTTACCTTATATTATATGTGATATATATAATTTAAAAAATAAATAAATAAAATTTATATAGAAATTAAGATAATGGATTAAGTGCGGAATGTGATGGTCCCGTATAAGTCAAAATTTTAATCTAGACAGTTAAATTTGTCAAGGTTCTTCATGGGCTCGTGAACCTTGACAGTTAAATTTGCCGGTCCAACATTCGGGTCATGAGCTCATGAAGAAGAAGCGAGCCCGACCATAATAAACTAGATTCAGATCTCGTATGTGTGGGTGCGCGTAGGGGTTAATGTACTAGGAATGTAGGTGTCATTTTTAAAACATTGAGCACAAGGTAATAGGTTCTCCCCACAATTCCTATTTAAACTAGTCCAACTAAGGTTTCACAACCGGTATGGGGCAAATACTTTAGCACTCCCCCTCAAGTTCAACTAGGTAAACCCTGTCGGACTTGAACACCACACAGAAGAATTTTTAGAAGAGCGGAAGCGTATACAAGCCAAATTTTTTCCCGGTCGTTTGACCATTATCGGCTCCAATGCCATGATAGAATTCAGAAAAAAGGGAAAAAAAAACTTGGCCGACCTAACACTCGGGGGCTCGTGCTCGTGAAGAAGAAGCTAGCCTGACCGTAATACATTAGGTTCGGATCTCATGTGTGTGGGTGCGCGTGGGGGTTAATAGGTTCTTCCCATAATTTCTATTTAAACTAGTCCAACTAAAGTTTCACAACCGGTATGTGACAAATACTTCAACACTCCCCCTCAAGTCAGACTAGGCAAGTCCTGTCGGACTTAAACGCCACATAGAAGAATTTTTAGAAGAGCGGAAGCGTATACAAGTCAGATTTTTTCGATCGTTAGACCATTATCGACTCCAATACCATGATAGAGTTCAGAAGAAAGGAAAAAGATGTTGGGCCGGCCAAACACTCAGGTCACGAGCCCATAAAGAAGAAGTGAGTCCTACTGTTTACGATGATCGGTTCGAGTCTCGTGTGTGCAGGTGCGCGTGGGGGTTAATTTTGTAGGAATGTGGATGTCACCATTAAAATCTTGAGCCCAATGTGATAGGTTCTCCTCATAATTCCAATTTAAACTAGTCCAACAAAGGTTTTACAACCGGTATGAGACAAATAATTCCACAAAATTTCTAATTAGATAGTATATATTAGAATTATGGACATTTCAGACCATATCATTCCGAATGATAACTCGCGTTAGAAATTTAATCTATTCTATCTATAATAGAAGAAATTTTCTAGTCAATGACAATATGTGGCGGATAGGTTGCCTTTCATTCTGAATTCTAATTGTGCACGTAGGATTTTAATCCGACGGCCAGGATTAAAACACTCATTTAACTTAAGTGATATAATCTTGGCCATCAATCAACAGTGGACGGTCAGGATTAGAATTCGGAATGTAAGACTATTCGTCCGATACATAATATCTCTGGCTAGAAAATTTTCCTCTATAATAGGGATTGAGTCCGAATTTTGCTATATACTCAAAAAGGATGAGGTCCATTGGAGCCATCCATCACATGTATGCACCCCTGGACCACACATAGTCATAGATGGTGTATGCAAATTTCATGATTATATCCACTTATTCACAAATCTAACGTCTTTAAATGCTTCATTGATTTTAAAGTACTTGTTGAAAATCAGTTTTCTCGAAAAATCAAGAAATTTCAAAGTGATGGGGGTGGTGAGTATGTGTCTAATATTTTTAAGTCGTTTTTAACTAAACATGGAATAATGCACAGGATATCTTGTCCACACACTTCACAACAAAATGGCGTGGTTGAACGAAAACATCGTCATCTGGCAGATATGAATCTATGTCTCTTATCTAGAGCACGCTTGTCTGATGCGATGTTTACCGCAAATTGGCAGTGACGTATATATCCCCTCCATTGGAGTAGTGTGGGCACTACTCCATACAACAGTCCTGTATGGTCGATCTCCTTGAGTCCGGGCCAAATGAACACTCCTAGGTGAGGGTCTTGACTCACTCAAAAAGTAAATAACAATAATAATTTTTTAAATTTTTTTAATAACGTAGGGAACCCTATCGAGATAGGTAAATCAACGCCCTACCGCAATAGACTGCAAACCATGCTTGGGAGGCAAGCCACACTTGACAAGCCATATGTGACAGGCTCATGTTGCTGACGAAATTTGACCTCATGACCATTGAGTGCAATTATCACTCTCATAACCAATATGTCAACTCCTATTTGACAAAAAAAATCTATAATAGGTGGTCAAAAAATTCTACATCATCCATCTATTTAAATGCAATAATTAGTAAAAAAATGCCTAGAATAACATAAAATTCCACTTTGTGGCAAATGGTACTTCTATTATATACTATGAAGTTTCTTGCTTTTTATACACAATTCCATGCCGGCCTAGTAACTTGAAATTGTATTATCTCACATAAAAGTGTACAACATAAAATTTGTATGTATTATATAGTAAGTTTTTTTGCTTTCTATCACAATTTGACTTCAATCTTCACTGCAACATTGTAGTCGCACTATAAAACATGCATCTGCAGCATATACCAACAGTGTCAAAATCAAGAAACTCTATTTAGCATTCGATCAGATAAGGAGCAACTTTGTCCTGTCAATCGGACAAGACAGACGAACTCCAAGAAAGCATGACATCTCGAGCAAGAGAAGGAAGATCTGCATAAGCGGCAATCCCATGAGAGTGATACTATGATAGAAACGCATTTTTCAAATGAGTTTTAGACTCTGTTATCATTTCATGACAGCCAATACGGTGACCTCTTGCTTTTACCTTGTGCTACTTGCAGAGCTACCGTAGGAATGTCTATTTGATCCTCGAGCAGACTGTATACGTCTGCGAGCTGCAGCGATAGATCAAATGGGGGTGTTCAGATACGAGGGAACTCGGAGTTTTGACTTTGAAGACTCGATTTCACAAACCTCTTGAATATGAAGCTTTGAATCTTCAGTGAGAGCAAGAAGAAGCTGCCTGCGGATTCCTTCATCAACGAGGAAAAGCCGAGCACCATCCTTGATTGTGTCCGTAAGATCCAATTTCCTCGTGTTCCGCTGCAGTTTAGAACTTTGCCTGGCATGCCAAAAGCATAAGAAGACAGAATACGGCAAGGACGTTGAAAATTCGACGCATTGTGAAAATATTTGTGTGCCTGTTTCTGGTGTGCACAATAATGATGCCGAAAATGATATACACCATTGCCACACTACAAACCCACTCCCGCACGTGGCACCATATTATTGAATATGTGGCCCGGCTAGGTGTTAAAAATTAAAATAATACCTACCTGCCACCCAATGCCATATGTGGCCGGGGTTGGTTCGTAGTGGGGCAATTTGTAGTGATGTATGTCACTCCTGTAATGATGCTGCATTCTGGAAATGAATATAAACAAGGGTTCTTGTAGCGAGGGGCAGGGGAGAGAGGCGGTATTAACTATTAAAGCAGTAAGGCTAAGCGCTACAAACTTGTTATTTCCCTGCAATGCAGGGTTGCTGCTCATCCGTGTCACGTTTTCCTTCGCAAGGATTATTAGGTTTTCTAGTCGTTTCCATTGGAAAACCCCATCTTTAAATAGAACCTAAGAAAGAAATCAAGTACATTCACAAATTGGCTTACTGATCATACTGCTAAGGAGAAGCATATATACTCCCAAAATGCACGAAAAAACAAACTTGAAAGGTGTGGGAATACCTGAATAAGGCGTTCACGTAAAGCAGGATTAGGATCTGTGAGGAGTCGCTTCGCCACATAAGGATAGGCAACCTGGTCATACAATCAAAATGATCAATGAGAAAAGTTTCTCATTGTTGATGAAAAACCATGTTGGTGAGGCTCATTATTGGTGCTGGTGGCTTGTAACATTGCGGAAAGATGAAAACAAGAGTCTGTGCTCCTCTTTCTGAAGGGTAATGGTAAGAGACAAGAAAGATCACCTCAAGAAACTTAAAATCAGGCTTCATGGTGAAGCAGATGCCTTCTTGAGTCAATAAAGACCGGATGACGAGAGAGAACCTCTCAGGAATTCGGATAGGATAATTGTAAACTAGCTGGTTAAATTTTCCTGCAAGAAATGCAACATATTGATTGGAAACTGAAATAAATTTTAGCATCAAGAAGCCCTTGGTAAGACAAGCATATATCAAGAGGCCCTACCTGTAACGATTCTGAAGTTAAAGTCGGAGAGACCTTTACCAACAGAATTTTGCCATATTGCTTCCAGAGCAGGAACGATGGGCGAGACATCAGTTCCACTAGCCAGAAAACCAAGCCTCGTAAAGTCATTGGCCATCTCGGCATAATCTTCATTTACAGCATGGACAACAGCATCTATAAGTATTTGTTTGTTTTGCTGCAGAAAAATAGAGTTGGAAGGTAGTCAGCCAGTCACCGAAAAATAGTTCTGCAAAATCAGGTCATCTGTCATGAACACCAATTCATAGCTGACACAGCATATGCAAACCTGACTAAGAACAGCCACATTTCCAAAATCCACGTATGCAATGCGTCCATCGCGCATGGCGAAGATATTTCCAGGGTGTGGGTCCCCATGAAATAGACCAAACTCTAGCAACTGTCGCAGTGCAGCACTCACTCCAACAGTTAAAAACCATTCTACATCAATTCCTGCATCTTTGATCGCCTGCATTTAAGATCCTTGTTAGGTAACTGCTTACAATGGAAAGGATCGTGGGAACTTGTACCTGAGGGTCCGTGCATCGAATTCCATCAATCCACTCCATTACCAACACACGTGAACCAGAAAGTTGCTTGTAAACACGAGGAATTTTAACAGTAGGGTCGCCCTTGAAGTTCTCAAGAAAATCCTCAATATTACGTGCTTCCTGGGGATATAAGCGAGGGAATGTTTCAACAAGTATTGGTACCAATATATAAGTGTTGATTACATGTGACTAGATTTGCAATGCTAAGGAAAAACAAAAAATACAAGTTTGTGTGCCCAAAAGAGATGCCAAATACCAGATGCTAAGATAATAATTCTATTACATTCAAGTAAAACCACGGAACAAGTATGAGAATATTGGTAGGTAATAGTAGATGCTGATACCAATGTATAATCCAACTCCTCCAAAAGTTTTTCGCCAAACTCATCCACAATAAGCTCTGCATTACAACCTAATTTTTGAAGGCTGAATCCATTCAAGAATGATGCAAGAGTACGGAAAAGAAAGAGATCCCTATAGATAATGGGCTCTATCTCAGGCCTCAGCACCTGCAATCAATCATAGAATATGTCAACCAGAAATTAAAAAAAGCAGAGAGCAAAAAATTGTAAGCGCTAACATGAGAAATAAAGTGGCCACCATAATCCAGAATATGCATTTTACAGTGTAAAGCAACAAAACTATACAATTAAAATTGAGACGAGAAATCTCAAGACAGACATAACTAAGCCCTTCCCTTGGTCTTGAAAATCATTAAGCGCGTATATATTACCATTAGCAATAAAAAAAATTCGAAAGAAAACCATTATGTAATTAACTTAGCACTAGTGACGAGCAAAACTCTCGATGAAAACCATAATGTACTATAATTGCCATTTGAAGCAAGTAAAAAATTTCTAACATAAAATTTACAGAACTTGGTAATTGTGAGTAGCTGAGCACGAATGTGGAACAGAAATTCCAAATACGAGCCACATAAAGAAGAAGATGATGATTAGAAGCATAAAATATGATGAATCACAGAAGCATACAATATGCAACATAAAATTTGAAGAGCACAAAAGAGATCCAAACGAAAATGATTAGACTAGTGATTTGAAACCTTAATAGCAACATCCTCTCCGGATGACCGAAGTGTGGCTCGATAAACTTGTCCCAAGCTGGCTGCTGCAATTGTCTCCGATGATATTTTGCTGAAAACAGTTTCAAGAGGCTGTCCTAGCTCCTCTTCTATGATGTTAAAAGCCACCTAGACCACTCTAATGATAATTTCTCAATTAAATTTAATAAATGAAACTTTAAAGTAATAAAAACACAATTGGATACCTGATTCGGAAAAGGAGGAACATCATCTTGAAGAATGCAGAGCTCATTCATGTAATCTTCTCTTATAATATCTGGTCTATTAGCAAGAACCTTTGGAAAATAAGATTGTGAAGTTGTTAGGGAAGGAATTGGTAAAAAGGCTAATAAGGATTCGCCAAGTATAAAGCAAAATATATGCAATATCCCAGTTTAAGGTTTAGAAGACAGTTATTAGAAGGAAGACAGTTATTAGAAGACACTACAAAAAATCCAAGTGGGTTGTGACCTGAATCCCAAATCCCACTTGTGGGAATCAGGTTCAAATACCAGTGGGACAAAATAACTCATTTGGGCCACGGCCTAGGGCTTTGACCCTAATTCAACCGGTTCGTCCGTGGGGTCGCCATGTATGAACCCCTATGGGACTAAGAAGGTCCGAAGGACTTGATACCCATAGGTTACCAAAAAACAAAAAGACACTACAAAAGTTTGTTATGGTCATCTGCATAATCTTTGTTAGCACCAGACAATTATGCCATTCAACAACTGATTGAAGAAGCATCAGGACAAGAGGAAAAACCTGCCCAGCTTTGATGAAGGAAGGGCCCAAGTCGCACAAGAGATTCCTCAGTTGGCGAGCACGAAAAGGGACAACTTCTTCGTCACGACCAACAAAATAATCATATGTCAGAGTCGACCAGTAAAACCCTAAATTCCACACAATTTCCACTCCTCTATTTATCAATGACAATATTGCGCCTCTTGACTCCAGCACCTTATTTCTCACCTTCACAAATAACCAAATTCATTTAGAAATACAGTCTAATACAGAACCAAACTAGCATCAGATGAGGAAAGATAACCTAGGCAAAACAAGGTTCAGAAGAAAAATGTACTAAACAATCAATCCTGGTTCATAAGGTTTACAAGAAAAATGCAAACAGAAATGGCTTTAGAGCTTCGGCACAATAGAAAAAATATCAATAATGCAGCTGTTCTCTGCTGATTGAAATAAGAAATCCGACAGTTTAGAGACAATATTAGGACTAAAATTAAAGAACTTATAATACGAAACTGTAACACTTTCAGACAACAAGTAAATATATGCAAGCCAAATTCCCTCCAATTCGAAGGGGGATTCTAAAGCAAATAATGGAATCCACTACATACTGATTCGGGGGTATACTTCCTGAAGGGAACACAAACGCCGCGTTCAATATCCAACTGCTCCAACGCGCTGTTACCCATTAGCGCCAACGAATCGCTTTTCTGGGCTCTAATTCTAATCGGCCTCTTATTAGATTCATTCCCACAAACGTATTTCCGGTTCAAATCAACGCGCTGCTGATGTACTTTTCGGTAGTTCATCACTGTCGGCAGCAGGGCCGACGATGAAGAATTATATATGCAGTTCGCGCAGACCAACTCCATCATTTGCTCTCTAACGTACCAAAATCTGGAAAAAGTTGGCTACTTTACGTATCTAATAGCATCAAGCAGTATGACGAATTCCTCGCAACGAGCAGATGATTTAAACGTGGGTTCTTGTAATAACCCGGAAAGTGTTAGTTGTCACAGTTCCTCTTCACGCAAAGATTATGATGTGGCAAGGAGAAATGGGAGTTCTTTGAGGGGAGGAATCAGGAAACTCTGCATCCGCCTCCACGAATTGTGTGTGATGATAATTTCTCTGACGATGGCTTTCTTTGACTTGTCACTTGTGGATGATCGGCCACCATTTTTAATGGCGTGTCCAAAAGTATCGCTGGTACGGCATTGGATATATAGGCTAACGGTCGTTGCATACTCAGTCCGTACTCAATTTTTCGTATCACCATTTATTTTTGAAATTGTTCGCACCATTGGAAAGTTTATATATTGTAGACTTCGTCGCCGGAAATTTCTAAAACCCTATTTAGGACTACTTAATCTAAGGGGATTTATAACCCTCCGTTAAATGGTGATCCGTTCAATGTATATGCTTTCCAATGGTGCGACCAATTTCGAAAATGGATGGTGATACAAAAAGTTGAGTACGGAGTGACCACGCAAGGACTGAGCATATGAATATTTCTGTGGGTATATATACTATATGTTAAACAAAAATGAAAAAAATCACAGGATCGTCCCGCGTTTTTAAATTTGTCACAGCCCGGATTTGAAAAGTTCGATAGTGGTGCCTAGATTTGGGATGTCAGATTTTAATAAATCTCGGACTTGTCAAGTTCGGGTGTCATTAAAAACACAAATGACTGTTATTAGCAATTCCCAGACTTGATACGTACGGGATTTAATAAATTCCAAAGATTAACATTCTGATACTAATCAAGTTCAGAAAATGTTTATTTTAATTTTTTTCAAAATAAATATTATGTTTTAATTAATACATAATATATAAATCTAATAAAATAAAAAATGTCAACAAAATAATAAAAAAACGTAATACATAAATAAATCGGATAAAATCATAAATGTCATTGTCTATTGGATTACATGAGTTCATCCATCAAATTATGTCATGCTTTCGCATCAGTTGAGTTCTCGGGCTATGAGGTGTCAACGCCTAAATCAAAACTTGTGGCATATATTCCCAGAGTGCCTAATGGAGTCCACTCATATTGATGCTCGGGTTCAGTCACAACTGGACCTTCCATTCGGGCTGAGATAAATGATATGCATTGCTATGTAGCCTCTCGTCACTCATGCACTGTCTCACAGTGTGTTTGCATAACCCGCAACTGGTGAAGATGTAAATATTACAGAAAAATTCATATGAATATATTGAATAAAATAAATTCATAAAAGAAAATTAAGAACTAATTTTACCAGCATGACCAAAAATGAGTGCTGGTCATATGGTACTCCCCTCTCCGGTCTTGGCAATATGGGACAATAGTATGGTCGGCGATGCCGATTAAACCATTTTGTATAAGAAGGGTCTCATCTGCCAATTAAACCATTTTGTATAAGAAGGGTCTCATCTGCCAATCTTATCTGCTAGAGGTGGATCCCCACTAGCATAGTGCACCCGATTGTTCCACATCTGATAGTAATATCCCAGTAGTGCCTCTTGAGGACCACGGTGACCGTTCGCGTGAGCCAACGTCTCTTTGACCCGGTCCACTATCTCGGGAATCGTCTGCACGTATCCAAACTAATGTCGAACATGACGAGCGTGAATGAACTCAACGAAGTCCAACCAAAAAATAGGGTCGTCGTAGTCCCACAACAACCTGTCTTCAGCGCGAACTTGAGACATCTCCTGAACACTACACGGAATGGACACGAACTACACGTAACATGTGAATTGTTAGAAAATATTAAAAAAAAAATATGAACATTATTTGGAAACATCAAAATTCAAACCTGATCGGCACGAACATCATCCAGCAGCATCTGGATAGTCCGAATCACATGACTCCCCTGGTCTATGTTCCACATCCTCCTGACAAACTTAACACCGTAGACCTCTCGAAAGTAGGGATTTCTCCTTTGCTCGTGGTTTTCCAGTCGTGTGGGCATAGTGTGGAGGGAGATAGTAGGCAATTTAGAGTATACCCATAGCTGAATGAGACGCGTCGCTCCACCCAGGGTCTTGGCATTTTTGGTATGAGCGTTACATAAATAATGGTGGAGGTTACACAGCACGGCGGTCCCCCAACTGTAATGCCTCATACCCTCAAAGTCTTCCAACAAGCGGAAGAACCTCATACGAATTTTATTACCGGACTTATCCGGTAATAAAATACCACCCACTATCAGTGCAAGCACTCCACAGGCATAGTACTGCACCGCCTCGTCGATGTTCTCGTCAGTGATCGGATGAGTTGCCAAGTGGCCCCCAAGATAGGATATCTTGAGTCCGGACTGAAAGAAAGCCTCACTAGGAAATTCAAGGTTAAGCCACCGTTCCAAATACTCTCTAAACTCTTGCTCAGTCCAGTGTGCATCCCCCGCAGCATCACAACTAAGGGGGATACCATTAATAGGAATCCCCCACAGCATCGAAATATCCTGGAGAGTGATCGAACACTCCCCAAACGGTAATCAGAATATATGTATGGCCGGATGCCACCTCTCAACCAATGTCGTAATGAAGTGGTGATCCTCCCGTATATCTGTGGCAAAATATGCTCCCCACATACCAACATCAAATATGATTTGTTGCACACGAGCATGCAACTCCAGATCACGTATATGCAAATTCGGATGGTGTGTTTTCATCACTACATCTACCGGAATGTCCCGTTGCAAAATTTTAGAGCTAAGATGTGTGTTTAAACTTTAAATCCCATAAAACATCCTGTGAGACCAGTTTGTACATATCGGTCCTCTAGTTTTGCTGCGAACCCATGCTACATAATCGAACAATAATTCAACAATGAAATAACAATTACTAATAATTAATAACAACTACTAATGATTCATACAAAATCATAACAATTCAACAACAATTTCTAATATTTCATAACAATTTTATAACAATTCATAACAATTCGAAAAATTCCATAACAATTTCATAACAATTCGAAAAATTCCATAACAATTTCATAATAAAAAAATTGTAAAACCCTAATCTGTACAAATGAAATCCTAATCCATTAGCTTAAGATTCGGTCAAGAAAAATGCAAAATAGGGAGCTTACGTGGTGACGGGCGGGGACAACGACAGCACTGACTCGGACATCGCAAGTGCGGGAGAAGGTAGCAGAAATCGGGAAAATTGGGAAGAAAATGATGGAAGAGAAGGAAGTGGGAGACCGCAGTATAATTAACAAAACCGGACTTCGGAAGTTTGGTATTATCAAAACTTTTGGACTTGTCAAGTTCGGAAATCGCTAATGACAGTCATTAGTATTTTTAATGACACCCGGACTTGGGAAGTCCGAGATTTATTAAAATCGGACATCCCAAGTCTGGGTGCCACTATCCGACTTCCCAAGTCCGGGCCGTGGTAAATTCAAAAACGCGCAACGATCTTGTTGCAGAAAAAATTCCCAAAAATGATATTAAGAAAATTTTTATACAACACTCAGTATGACTAATAAAACAATGTCGTTTTATATTTTCCAATTTTTTTTATTTCAGATATTATAAAACGACGTCGTTTGACTAGTCATATAGAATGTTGTATAAAATTTTTATGCATGACTAGCATTATTGTATATTAAAATGTTCGGTATTATAAATTGTTTTTTATTATGTTTTAATAATAATATATATAAAAATTAACTAACTCATTTCTCATCTAATAATAACACAGATTTAGTCATCCAAGTGTTATGAATCAACAATCACAATCATAATTCTGAACCTAACATTATTAATCTGGATATAAGATTCTGAACTATAAATTTTTTCCATATAATAGTACTGTACCAAAACCAAATCCAGTTTACTGACTAATACTTGGGCGAATGGCCAGACTACTCCTAACAATGTAAGATGTGGGAAAATTTTAGAATGTGACCTGTCAGTGTCTCTTCGTTGATAAATTTCCCTGCCACGCTGAAGCCTTCTGCACGGTAGGGCCTGGCGCTGAAGCCTTCAGCGCGGTAGGGCCTGGCGGGGCCTGGCGCTGAAGCCTTCAGGATGGTGAATTTGCTTATATTTTCCATATATAGCAAATCCATCGCGCCGAAGGCTTCAGCGCGAGGCCTTGCCGCGCTGAAAGCTTCAGCCCGGCAGGACAATTTAGCAACGAAGAGGCACTGATAGTGCACATTCTAAAATTTTCCGTAAGATGTGTTGAAGCAATGTAAGATGTGTGTACCTGCAACCATATGCAAACTGCTATCACGAGGATAAAGACGATAAAGACCTGCCATGCAACTTGTGACATATGTAGTGTACGGTTTAGGTAAGTCGTTTATTTCTGCTACATTCGCTTATTCCTTTTATTATTGTTATAATAATAATAATTTCTATTACTACTACGATTATTACTATTATTATTATTATTCTTTTTTTTTCGAGCTGAGGGTCTCCACGGAAACAATCTCTCTATCCTGTTGAGGGGTTGGGGTATGATTGCGTACACCTTATCCTTCTCAGACCCTGCCTAAGGGGGAAATTTACTGGGTCTG
>JAOYMZ010035821.1:0-15904 GCA_025802335.1 Pinguicula primuliflora | reverse complement strand
AACACATCACCAAATGTTGCATTGTACCTATAGCACATGAAATGTAGGGAAATCAAGTATACATATAATGAAATGTGCGAATTAAAGGAATGAATATATAGCTTAATGAGCTTAAATTATGTATATAAATTTGGCTCATCAGTTCCTGCAGTGTCGTCATCTACCAATTGACTACACTATGATGGTCGGAGAAGGCGCACTCACGAAAGTGACATAATTAGTCGGTCAGATGCGGACTGAAATGTTGAAGGGGCAGAGTACACCGATGGTTGGTGAGATTCTACGAATTCTAGACAGGCTAATACGAGATTTATTGAAGGAAAAATAAATAGCAAGTGAAGGTGATACTGGTGCAGTATCACAGCCCGCCGAAATCACGAAGGCGATACCCAGCGGACCCGGGTTAGAAAAAGACCAACTTGCTCAAGGCGACCGGCCTTATCTCCATGCCATGCAGAATGGACGGTCAGAAACAACAACAAATGGTGCGCCAGCTTCATCATTCTGATCGAAATTGGACGATGATGGTGACGTCTTGGGTCACCAGCGACAGGAGGGTGGTAAACTGAACAAATGTTAGCTCGTCTCTCTGTCGTGGCACAACCACAGATCCGGCCGGAATTTTTTCGGGGCAGATGTACAAAATTGCGGTGAGTATGGAACTGGGCTGGCGATTCCACAACGGTAGGCATCGGGAGACGATGTCACGACAGACAGTTCACAAGAATTTGTGGATTTAAAGATGGGCAGAGCCATCTTCGTGGCCGAGAGTGCTGGGGTGAAGAAGAAAGGTCTAGGGCTACGCGTAGTAGATTAAAGTAGGGAGAAAAGTCCAAAATTGGTACAAGGAAAAAACGAGCGAAATTACCTTTTCAGCCCTCTTCTATTAATGATGCTATGTATTTTTCAGAAGGCTATTTTGGAGATTTCGATGAATCTGGTGCTCAGGTTAATTTATGTTCGAAGAATCGGGAAAAAGGGAGTGAGTGGACTTTTGATTGTAGATCTACTGACACGGTCACTTATGATCCCTTGGATATGATTAGCACTCAGGGTCCTCGGAAGAAATTGATTCAAACAGCCAATGGGGAGAAACTACCTGTTACTGGCGGCGGAACTATTGAGATAATGCCTTCATTAAAATTATCAAGTTGTCTTCTCGTGTCTTCTATATCTCATAAATTACTTTCTATCAGTCATGTCACAAAGGAGCTAAATTACATTATACTGATGTATCCATTATTTTTCGTATTGCAAGATATTCAGACGAAAGATATCATTGATCCTGGCACTGAAAAGGATGGGATATATTATGTTGATGAGGTCACTATGGAGGGACATGCATGTGCTGCAAAGAGTAGTGATCATAGTGGGTAGCTATAGCATCGCCGGTTGGGGCATCCCTCAGATGGGTATATTCAGAAGTTATTCCCTTAACTTTCATGTTTTCATATTTCATGTGATTCTTGTGTCCGTGCTAAAGCCCATCGTACTTCGTATTTTCCCAGATTGACTCGATCTGAAACACCTTTTGATCTTATTCATGCTGATGTGTGGGGACCTGCCCCAGTTCTTGGAGCTAGTGGATTCCGTTATTTCTTATTATTTATGGATGACTGCAGTCGTATGTGTTGGATCTATTTTTTGAAGCATAAGTCGGAGGTGTTTGACAAATTTTTACGTTTCTATCGCATGGTTCATACACAGTTTGGTGGGAAGATGAATGTTTTTTGCTCTGATAATGGGGGGTTTGTTAATTCTTCTATGTCCCATTTCTTTGTTGAAAAGGGTCTAGTTCATCAAACTACTTGTCCCTACACACTTGTACAAAATGAGATAGCTGAGAGGAAGAATCATATTCTGTTGGAAATTACTCATGCGCTTATGCTTGATTCTTGTGTTCCTATTGAGTTTTGGCCGGAGGCGGTGGCTACAGCCACCTATTTACTAAATCATCTTCCCACTAAGGTTCTTAATTTTCAAACACCTCTCTAGATTTTATCTTCCCAAATATTGGTGCCCTCGTATCTAACACTACTTCCCTCGGGTGTTGGGTATTCTGTCTTTGTCCATGTTCCCAAGTCTCTTCGAAATAAGTTTGATGCATGTGCCATTAAATGTGTATTTGTGGAATATGGAGTTAATCAGAAGTGTTATTGCTGTTTTTATCATGTTTCTCAATGAGTGTTCACTACGCTGAATTGTGACTTTGCGGAGACGAAATTCTATTATTAGTCAACCCAATCTAGTGCTCAAGGGAAGAAGGTGCATGACTCACTTGATTGGATTATTTTTTCTCCATTGGTTGTTCCCGCACATGTTGTACAGCCCACAACGACACCGACCACGATCGATACCTCTTCTTCGGATATCGAGGAAAGCACTCCTGAACCTAATGACTTATCTAACCCTTTGAGTCCTGTGATCTCATCTATGCAGTAGGACCATCCCGACCCTGAGGTGACTTGACTATCTGAGCTGAGGCCAACATGAGAGTTGCCACCATGGAGCACTCGTGGCATTACAATCATGAAATATGTTCCCGACCATGTGCCTGGTTCCCAACGATATCCTATGACTAACCTGAACAGGGGGAGAGAGTCTGAGAGAGCAAGAGCATTTACCATTGCCTTATATAAGGAAAATGTTCCACGATCTGTGAAGGAGGCTATTGATATTCCTGAGTGGAGAGAAGCTATGATGATGGAGATGAAAGCTTTAAAGCAGAATCAAACTTTGGAAAATGCAGATTACCTAGTAGAAAAAGATAGTTGGCTGCAAATGGATGTATACCATTAAGAGACAAGCTGATCGTTCTATTGAGAGGTACAAGGCAAGGCAGGTTACCAAGGGCTACACTCAGACATATAGAGTGGATTACATAGAAACTTTCTCACTTGTGGCAAAAATTGACACAATCTGGGTTCTGTTCTCAATTGCTGCAAACTGAGACTGACCCCTGTACCAGTTCGATGTGAAAAACAGAAAAATGCAATCTTGCATGGTGACTTAGAGGAAGAACTTTATATGGAAGGACCACCGAGTTTCTTAGAAGAGTTTTGCCTAGGGGAGATTTGCAAGCTAAAGAAGGCACTGTATGGCTTGAAACAATCCCCTAGGGATTGGTTTGGAAGTACATTAGCAATGCACAAGTATGAATATGAACAAAGTAGCTCAGATCATACTCTGTTAATTAAGAGGAAGAATGGAAAAGTGACCTGTCTTCTGATCTATGTGGATGATATTATTCTATTATGACATGATGATGCTGAGATGAGGGAGCTAAAGAGAAACTTGTTCACTGAATTCAACATGAAGACCCTTGGAGATCTTAAATATTTTCTTAGAATTGAAGTAATGAGGTCAAAGGTTTGTCAACGGAAATATATTTTGGATTGGCTAGCTGAAACATGGATGCTTGATAGCAAACCAGTGGATACACCCATGGTGGCGAATCATGGATTGAGGGTAGTTGATGGTGCACTGGGAGCTGATAGAGATCAATATCAGCATCTAGTAGGGAAACTGATCTACCTCTCCCATACTAGACCTGATATCGCATATGCAGTTGGAGTATTGAGTCAGTTTATGTACCAACCACAAAAGGACTATATGGATGCAGCATTGAGGACAATGAAGTACCTGAAAGGTACCCCAGATACCGGAGTAACGTTTCGCAGGAATGGTCACCTAGACATAGAGGCTTATACTGATGCAGATTGGGCTGATCTACCTCTGGTTATCTCATGTTTAATAGAGGAAACTTGGTGTCATGGAGGAGCAAGAAGCTGAAGGTGGTGGTATTGTCTAGTTCGGAATCTGAGTTTCAATGTGTTGCAAGAGGAGTGACTAAGATTCTATGGTAGAGGAAACTTATGACTGAGCTAGGATTTCCAGCTGATGGACCATGTCCTTTGAGATGTGACAATCGAGCTGCTATTCACATCTCAAAAAACCCAGTGCAACATGACAGGACAAAACATGTTGAGATCGATAGGCACTTCATAAAAAAAAACTAGAAAATAATATTATTACTCTTCCCTTTGTGAGATCTGAAGGTTAGTCGGTAGCCATCCTCACAAAGGTAGTGACAGGTTGAATACATTATGAGGTGTTGAGCAAGTTGGGTATTGAACATCGCACTACCCAACTTGAGGGGGTATTAACTAGCAAGATATGATATCTTCCCCCAACTACCTCAACCGTGTGCAATTAAAGAAAGAGCATTGCTAGAGGGACTACCATCAAACCGAAAGAGTTGGACCGAACAGTGCATTTATAAGCACAGAAACACACTGTGTGTGTTTTTGGTGGGTCCCACACTTCAATTTAACATTAATTTGGTCTACGTTCGATTTTGGTTCGGGCAGTGAAACATTTCCCTTAAAGAAAAATATGTGTGTATGGGAAATTGTGTAGGTGAAAATATATAAGTCAATGACAAATCCCTTGATTTAAGGGATGTGTAGTAGACTTGTAGATTCGTATGGAGTTAGGAAGCCCTACGCATGTATCGATCTCATCTATATATTTGTAGTAAAAGTACATTGAAAGAATGAAGAGAATTTTCCCAAAGAATTGTGAGTTCTCACTTTCCTTCATATTATGGTAGAGATAATCTCACTTTTCATGCGAATACAAGCCTTGAAAAAACCACTTAGTTACCCCAAGTTGTGATGTAGATGAGTAAAGGAATACTAAATTAAATTTTGTATGACCATCATTTTCGCAAATGGTGGACTGGGCTGGTTGTATGATATAAAGTTTGAAATGAATGAGGAAAGGATATGTTACGTCAAGTAAATGTAAATAGATTAAAAAATCTCTCCCTCCTCTCCGTGAATTCATCCATTATTGAGGTTTGTAGGCTTTTTTGGTCCTCCTTCCAAGTCCTCCTCCCTATGAAACCAAGGATGGACCCAATTTCTCGTTCGTCCTTTTTTCTTTGCTTTTCTTTCTTTACTCGATCTCATCAACACCAAAACAACATACCCCACTCTTCTCTGTCTATCGTTCATGTGCCTGCAGGGTGATCTTCCAAATTCACTCAAATTCGAGTACAATTACATCATACACCTTGGCAACTGACTCAATGATCACTGGGGAGGAAGGAGGGATGACGATTCTACACAAATTTTTTTCAAATGTCTGATTTTTTGTATTATATTAAATCTATAATTGGATAATTCTTACACAGTGGATTCTGCAAAATTTGTCTCTGTTCCATTCTTCCAAAGCAAGGCATGTTGAATCAGACAAGAAGATTTGGTTTTCTTTCAGAAGATCCACGAAGCAATAACTGAACATCAGTACTCCATTTATTTTTATATATGCAAACATAGATGAGACGGGAGGGTTCCATCCATGTAGAGAGGATGGGGCGGTGGACGGTGGGCCCTCGACATGCTTAATCCAAGCTGATCAGGTGTTGCCGGAAGAGAGAACCCCACATATGTCCACTCAACTTACTGGCAGTTCAAGCATTTAAAGCATTTAAAGCATACAGAAATTTTCTCTCCTATCCATTAATAATATATAAGAATTTTAATTTTAATTTTAACCATTCATTGGTTGAAGATTATTCTCATTTTAAAAATATAATTATTAATTACGGATTCAAATCTCTTCAACGACATTATCTATCAAAAAATATATATAATTATTAATAAAAAATTCAACTGAAAGATAAGATTTATTCATTAATCGGAACACAATGGAGAAAATTTATCTTGACATACATAAATGAATAGAAATTTTAGTATCCGCAATACTTGTGTCCACAATGGTACACAATATTATGATTTCGGCTATGTCAACTATTTGGTCACATCAATGGAAAGCTTATATACATGAGATCAAAAGGCATATGTTTAGACGCAATTTCGACGACTTTATCCTCGGTAATTTCGTTACATCTTTACCCCTTATATTAAGTAGTCTTTAATAGGGTTTTAGAAATTCTCAGAGATGAAGTCGCCGGGACCATGACGGAACATGATACTTTTGATCTCCTATGTATAAGCTTTCCAATAGTACGACCAATTTCGATTATCATAGCCACAATCACAATATTGTGTAGCATTGTGGACACAACCATTGCGAACCCTAGAAAAACTGTATAAATGAAATCTCTTTTCTTGTTAGAAACTCTTAATGATTTTTAGTTCATCATATATTGAGGTACATGCCGATCAAAAAAAATATTTTGAGGTACATATGTCAATGACAATTGATGATTTTCAATTCAATAATGGTGAATGTTAAGGGGCTGATCGGAAGTACATCTCGAAACTAGACATGGTCAACCCTTTGCTCAAATATTATGGGTGTTGCAATGTTGTTCCTCATGGATTTGAGGAAGAGTTAGAAACAAACTTGTAAGAAAATGTGGTGCTACAATCTACCCACTTGGGCTCAAAATTTTAATGAGACTAGCTCATATCTCTAAAGAATTGTATGGAATTGTATGCGGAAGCATTTTTGGGAGAATTTTCTCCTATCTTCATTCATGTACAAATGTTATGATATATAGCAGTTGATTCTAACTCCTTTTCCCCTCAATCCCGATTAATCGGGAAGTGATCCCTACAATTTAGGGATCACTACACAAGGAAATGATTCATTCGTGTACAAGTGATTCTATCTGATTTTGTATCTTCAACACTCCCCCTTAAGTTAGGTTGTGGATACCCCACACCTAACTTGAACAAAACACAATGAAACACTCGACCATTCACAGCCTTTGTCAATATTTCTGCCAATCAGTCTTTTGATCTCACATATGGGAGTGTCACAATCTTGTCTTCAAGCTTCTCTCTAATAAAGTGGTTATCAATCTCAACATGATTGGTGCAGTCATGTTGAACTAGATTCTCTGATATGTTGATAGCAGCTTTATTGCCACACATCAACTGGCATGCATGCTTGGGTGAAGTGGCGGACGCTCTTAGGGCGGTGGGGGTGCAGGCGCAACCCCTAAAAATTTTTTATGCTTGGACTTGCAACCCGTCGCACCCCCTAGTTAGACCCGAGGATATCCTCAGGATACACACCCCTATGTGAAGCGCACCGTCATTGTTTGATCCCAGGATCCGCCACGGCTTGGGTGGGAAACCACTATCGATTATAATTTTGTTGAAACTAGTATTATTTCCATGGAGCTCACCAATCAAGTGGTCAGGAAGAAAATTAAGAGTCATACCCACTTGATTGGTTACATCTGTTCTCCGTTAATGTCCATGTCCCTTCCGTACCTAAGCACCCACCACAGTTGACTCCTGCACCATACGCACCATCCACATATCTACCAGTTATTTCGACGCTTGCATCTCGTAGGACTCAACCACTAGCCACACTATCCTCACCTACATCATCTTATGTGTCTCACGTGCAAGAGTTGTCTCACGAGTGATGTGATCCACAAGGGTGTGAAAGCATACACAATCAAGTTATAATACAATGCATGAGCAAGGATCTTTCCCACAGAGAGTAGACAACAAACATGTTTAGCTCACTTAGTCAATTACATGAAAGCCGAACATAAATTGGGTTGATTTTCTTCTAAAATTAATGATCAAGCTAAACTAATTGATATTAAACCTAAGCTGTCACCAAAATGGCTCAAAACAGAATTCAAGATACAAATCAAATAACCAGATGATGAAATAACTCAAGGCAGTAGTATGTTGCCCTCCTCGGATGCATCAGTTAGAAATATGGTTTTTACACTTGGATTTTAGTGATTTTCACCACAAGACCCATGCCAAGCCTGCTCCCTATCGGTTTATAGGATGATCTACCCAAATATGTGCAGGAGTTTTGCCTTATGAGCCTCACCAACACACAATGATGCACAAGTTTGGGCTATAACCCCCAAACCAGAGTTCTATTGATCTGCCCCATTGTGGCATACAAACTAGGGGTGTTCTACCCCAAGGGCTCGTCCTTTGCACATCTAGGGGGCCATAAACTAAATCTCTTATCGGTCTCATCAAGTGCAAGGCCTAAATAAGATCAATCTACTCGTGCACAAGCAAATCTCTCATGAGCAGTCACTAAACAAACATGAATAGACTTTAATCCAAGCATAAATCTCATAAATCAATTGATTACATCATAGGAAGGCACAATTGAGCCCTGAGTTCAGCATATTAGCTCATGCTTAAGGCATGAGCTTGAGAAACTACAAAAGAAATGGAAAACAAAGCCACAGCAGCATAAATAAGCCGAAGCCTCCAAGCTGGTGCAGAATCTGCTCCTCCGAGAGTGTTTCTCGTGCCCTCTCCTAATTTCTACGTGTCCAGTTTGGCTGCTCTGATCTACTTCCTTATCGAATGAGACTCTCAATCAGTTGTAGGTTTATGTATTTTTTGCAATGCCATATCAATCCCTCGGGTGTACATTTAACTGCAACATAAGATAAGGACTATTCTTTCTTTGCAGTTGCAGATGGACCTGAGTGCATTGTTGGGCCTCAAACATCCTCCCTTTGGACTCAAATGTAGTAACTCCTGAACATAACTTTAAGAGGAATGCCCTAGGTATATTGTGGTATAATGGCAGATTTATCCTTCTAGCCAAATGAGAGATATGCACTGGATAGAACAGTAACTGCATGGTGATCAATACCAAATGTGGCATTTCCCGTTATCTCACTGTTTGACAACAGATTCAACATTCTCTTCCTTCAAATAAGTTGTAGAAGACCTCTTAACCTAGCTCCTCGTGAATTTTTGGCTCAACCTTCGTCCTGAGTGAAGAGATATGGCAGTTGTAAGGGCTTGGCATTCATTCTCCAGTTTTGCCTGATTTGGTAAGAGCACTTTTGCACCAACTTTGGTCCTTCGCTAGATTTGGAGAAATGGTCCCCTCATATTGTTGGCTTGATTTTGTGCATGTTGTTGCAAACGAGACCTTCCCACACGCCTAGATATATTTTGGACCTTCAAATAGATGGAATGCAGAAGAATGAAGGCAACTTCATGCCTTAGAATATTTCTGCACCGCATGTGTACTCTTTTACTGCATAAATGTGCAGAATTGTTCTACTTTGCTCCAAAACCTGTATAAATCACAAGATCATGAAATTAAGCATTAATCAAGGGAAAATTGGTGATATAAGCCTAGGTTTGTAAAGAAATGAATGCATAAATGCTACTAAAATAGCACCAATTCAAGGCTTATCAACCACCCCACACTTAGAATCATGTTTGTCCTCAAGCATAAAACTAAATCACAACCATAGATGAAAGACACGAAGGGTAAATTCCCTTGCACCAATTGAACTAACTATCATGATCAAGGAATAAGGTGTAAGGTGTAGATGTGTCTGGTGTATGCAAGAAGTAAGAAAAAAGCAATTAAACATAAGAGTGGGCTCACAAGCAGCAAGTCAAAGACCACTGCTCTAGTGCATGAACATTGCAGTGACCTCAGTCCAAACCTCAACTCCATCACAGTCTTTATTTTTTGGGGACAGTGTTTGGATGAGGGCTCATCTCGTTGATAGAGTTGTAAAAATTCATTGGGCTCTCATATATGGTTTATATGTAGGTGGGCAGAGTTCTAGATCCTAACTTGAGTGATAGATAAAAGAGATCAACCACCCTCAACCCTTTGTCTTTATTTTTGCATCAAACTGTTGTATTCTTAAACATTGTAATGAACTTCTTTCTTCAACAGTGGGGTGCTCAGCTTTTCATGTAATGTTACTGAACTAGTTATAATCTTCTGAATTTGCTCCAGGCTTGTCTTTGTTTGCTTTATTTTGTGGATGCTTTCCCTTCATCTTGAATGTTCCAAAGAATGCTTTCTTTTGCTTCCTCCTTATTCTATTTTTAGGGACTTGCATCACTGCCTTTTGATCTTCATTTTTCAATCTTTCTCGGCTTCTTTTTGTTTGATATCATGCTGGCTCCTTCTTTACTTGAGGTTTAAAGGCAGGTTCCCTAAGATCTCCATACTCAAACCAAGGTAGAAAATTGCATCTCTCCCTCCCCTCATGAAAATTGTTTGGAAACTTAGCTTCGGGTCACTACCTTAGTCATGCACTCAACTAAACTTCCACAGAAGAACTCATGCTCTATCCACCAGATAGTCATCAGCAAACATTATAAGCCACAAATAGTAAGCATGAATAGGTCATCCACCAGCAAAAGTGTAAATGAGCAACAAATGATAGCATGAAGCAGATGAAAATATTTTGCATTTTGCTCAAAAGTGAAAGAACAGAAGCAGTCTAGCTGATAATCCATAAACTGTAGGCATAAGAGCTTGCTCCCAGATTGTGCTAACCTTACCCCACACTTAAAATCACATTTGCCATCAAGTGAATAAAATTTATAGAGAATTTATAAACAAGGCAAAGAGCAATACAACCAGGGGGTCCTTGGGTGCGACTTTTGCTTCTATCTGTTGAATGATTCAACTTCCTACTTCAGCAGCTGCTCCTCTGGGGTGTGCTCACCCCACACTTACATTCAACTTTGTCCTGGTTAACATGGCTTCAAACAAAAAGGGTTAACTACCTAAAACATAAATTTAAAAACATAAAGTAAAAACAGATACAGTCTTGGGGTATCTCCCAAGAGCTCTAGGTATGCAGTCACTAGTTGGACTTTTCTTCCTCAATCCTCCTATTGTGGATCAAGAAAACTCTTGGTGGTCCTCATCTTCTTCAGTTCAAAGACAGTCCAAGCAATCTTCCTCTTAAAAGGTGGCTTCGCTTCAAGCTCGGGATATACTGCATCCACAGATTGCTGCTAGGAACCACTTCCCTTCATCAGTTCGGCATCTACTAGGTCACCAGGATCCTTGTAATGGAAGGGTGACTTCAACCATAGCTTTATAGGGTCAGTAGGAGGATTCTGCATATGTTGAAGCCTCACTCCTAGTAAATCTTTGGCTTTGCAAACCAGACACTCCCCTCTTTACTATGACTGTCAGTCTGCACCAGTAGAGAGGATGTCTGTGTTCCATTCTTTTCACTGCACAGGTGAACTCCTCTTGCTCCAAAGGTGCATTTAAACTCATCAGGATGTTATCTTGGTTGACTGACAATAGCCTTGGCCTTGTCCTTTTCCAAATAATCTCCCAGGATTTTACTCAATGCAGGATAGATATCAAAGAGCACTTCTGCTGTTCTAGATTTAAGCTTCAACTCTCCTCTTTCAATGTCTATAAGTGCCCTACTAGTCTTTAGGAATGGCCTTCCCAGAATAATAGGCATATAGGGACACTCCTCTATGTCCATGACAGTAAAATCCACCAAGAAGGGAAGCTTCTCAACTTGTAGGAGCACATCTTTGATCACTTCTTTTGTTTCCCTCAAAGTTTTGTCTGCCAACTTCAGTATGAGTCTCCTGTAGGAGTTGGCTCTTCCAATCCTTATTTCTGCCCAAGAGAGTAAGGCATGAGATTAATACTAGATCCTAAATCACACAATGCCTTTTTAAAATTATAACTGCCAACATAAAAGGGAATGGTGACACTCCTTGGATCGTCTAGTTTAGGGGGTGCTCCTGTGCTTAGAAATTCTGAGCATTTTTCTCTCAAGATGGTGGTTCCCTTCTTCATTCTCTCTTGCTTCTTTTCTACCTCAGTCACAACCTCTTCTGGATCAGTCTCAACTTGGGAGATCATTTCTTCGTTCATTTCAGTCACTGCTTCTTCCACTTCAGAAACTGTGATCACCACAACAGGTAGCTCATCTTCCTCCAACTCTCTCTCAGGCTTTTGGATGGTTTCTTCTCAACTTCTTATTGGATTATTCTCAGTAAAACTGGGCAGAGTTTCCTTCTGCCTTTCCTACATCTGAGAGGCCTGCTGGCCAAAAGTGTTTTTTAGCTTTTGTAGAGAAGCTCGATGCGTTTGGTGGATGCATCTGTTTTGTCCACATAGGCAGCATTCTGTTGAATTAATTGATCCAAGGATCCTGACTCTTCTTCATTTCTCCCATTATTTCACTGATCCACCTTGAATTCTCAGAGAGTATGGCCAGAACATCCCCATCCTTGCTGGTAGCTGCATTGAAAGTGGACTGATACTGCACTTGAGGTGGCCTAAGAAGGTGTGAATTCAGTGCACCATTTGAATTATTGTAGTTCAATCCAGGTGCCTCATTTTTTCTGTAAGGCTGGTTTTGATAACCACCTTGATTCTCATACCTCTAGAATGACTAGAATGATGACTGCCTCCACAAATTTCACAAGAAGGAGAGTGAACTGCATACACTTGGTTGGGCTTCTATGTTCTGGCTCCAGGCAACAACAATTCAACATTGGAAGATAGTGCTTTAACAGCTGCAGCCAGTGCATCATCCTGAGTGTTAACATGACCGTGCTCAGGTCCTTTCAAAGCCAACCTCTCTACTGGCCATCTATAGCAGCTTTGAGCTAATGTGTCAAGCAATGCCTTGCATTGGTTGTAGGATTGCTGCTGTTTTGAGCTAAATGTGCCATTTGCTGCTAAATCCACATCTCTTCTTGTATGATGATCCAAGCAAAAATAGAACATACCTCCAGTTCTGCAGACCATGATTCAGGAAGCTCCTTAACAACCCTTTAAATCTCTCCCACACCTCATATGTGTTCTCTTTCGGCATTTGCTTGAATGACTGAATCTCAGTCAAAATTCTTTCAGTTCAGCTTGGAGGGAAGAAGTGTGTCAAAAAGTCTCTTCTCAACTCTTCCCAAGTGTGAATGGAGTCAGGAGGAAGGCTGTACAGCCACTCCTTGGCTTTGTCTTTCAATGAAAAGGAGAATAGCATCAACCGGATGGCTTCTTGATCAAATTCATGATACTTGATTGTGTCACAAATTTCTAGAAAAGCATCCACATGAGTACATGGATTATTTGTTTCTGAACCTCCAAAAGTAGAATAAGATTGCAGCAGTTGAAGGGTTGAAGGCCTCAATTCAAAATTGTTTGCAACATTTGGTGGTCTTCTAATTGAGGGTGCAATTGTTGCTGCAGCTGGCATGGCAAAAACCGCAATAGGGAGGTCATCATCATTCACCACAACTTCATTGTTAGGATCATCGATGTCTTGTTCAAATTCAGTTCCTAGACTTTGCTCAGATCCAGCCAGAGGTTCAGCAAAATTATTAGAAATAGATTTTGCTTCTTTAGAATCAGTTGGTGCTCCTGTCAACTTCTTAAAGTAGAGTGTTCTCTTTTCAGCCCTTTTTTGGGCTCTATGTGCTCTTGTTACTGATTTATCAGGTGTGGAGTGAATAACACCAGGTTCCAGGTTCATATACTACCTCCAAAGTTCAGAAAATTAGCAAGTTCAGATAAAACAAAATAGAAGAACCAGTAAGTAACAAAAATAGCTTGCTATGCAACTTCAAAGCTAACTAAAACATGTAAGGGGTGTTACTCCCTGAAAATGGTGGCAAAAACTTGATGTGATCCACGAGGGTGTGCAAGCATATACAATAAAGTTATAATACAATGCATGAGTAAGGGTGTTTACCACAGAGAGTAGGCAACAAACATATTTAGCTCACTTAGTCCATTACATGAAAGCCGAACATAAAATGGGCTGATTGTCTTCTAAAATTAATGATCAAGCTAAACTAACTAATATTAAACCTAAGCTGTCACCACAAAGACTCAAAACAGAAGTCAAGATACTAATCAAATAACCAAATGATGAAATAACTCAAGGCAACAGTATATTGCCTTCCACGAATGCATCTGTTAGAAATATGGTTTGTACACTTGGATTTCAGTGATTTTCACCACAGGACCCATGCCAAACCTGCTCCCTATCGGGTTACTGGATGATCTACCCAAATATGTGCAAGGATTTTGCCTTATGAGCCTCATCCTACACGCAATGGTGCACAGGTTTGGGCTATAACGCCCAAAACCAGAGTTCTGCTGGTTTGGCCCTATTGTGGCATACAAACTAGGGGTGCTCTACCCCAAGGGCTTGTCATGAACGTGCCTAGGGTGCCATAATTTGGATCTTCTATCAGTCTCATCAAGTGCAAGCCCTAAATAAGATCAATCTACTCGTGCACAAGCAAATCTCTCATGAGCAATAACTAAACAAACAATCCAAGCATAATCGCATAAATATGTTAATTACATCATAGGAGGGCTCAACTGAGCCCTGAGTTCAGCAAATTAGCATATGCTTAAGGCTTGAGCTAGAGAAACTACAAAAGAAATGGAAAACAAAGCCATAGAAACAGAAATAGGCCGAAGATGCCAAGGCATAATCTGCTCTTTCGAGAGTGTTCCTTGTGCCCTCTCCTGATTTCTTCATGTCCAGCTTGGCTGCTCTGATCTGCTTCCTTATCAAATTAGCTGCTCTCTATCAGGTGTATTTTTATGTATTTTATGCAATACCATATCGATCCCTCAGGTGTATATTGAACTGCAACACAAGATAAGGACTATTCTGTCTTTGCAGCTGTAGATGGACCCGTGTGCATTGTTGGGCATCAAACATCCTCTCTTTGGCCTCAAATGCCAATAACTCCTGAAGATAACTTGAAGAGTAATGCCCTAGGTATATTATGGTAAAAGGACACGTTTATCCCTCCATCTAAATGAGAGATGTGCACCGTGTACTGGATAGAACAGTAACTGCACTGTGATTAGTACCAAATGTGGCATTTTTTGTTATCTCACGGTTAGGTTGCGGATTAAGCATTCCCTTACTTCACATAAGTTGTATAGGACCTCTTAACCTAGCTCCTGGTGAAATTTTAGCTCAGCCCTCATCCTGAGTGAAGAGATATGGTGGTTGCAAGGGCTTGGCAGTCATTCTCCAGTTTTGCGTGATTTGGTAAGGGCACTTTTGCACCAAATTTGGTACTTTGCTAGATTTGTAGAAATGGTCCCCTTCTTGCATTGTTGGCTTGATTTTGTGCATGTTGTTCACACGAGACCACTCCACATGCCTAAATATATTTGGGACCTTCAAAATGGATGTAATGCACAAGAATGAAGGCACCTTCATGCCTTGGAATATTTCTGCACCGCATGTGCACTCTTTTGCTGCATAAATGTGCAGAATTGTTCTACTTTGCTCCAAAACGTGTATAAATCACAAGATCATGAAATTAAGCATTAATAAGAAAAAATTGGTGATATAAGCCTAGATTTGTAAAGAAATGAATTCATAAATGCTACTAAAATAGCAACAAATCAAGACTTATCAATGAATCGAGTAGAACATCTTCATCAGAGCACAAAGTCAATGTGGTGCAATCGGATCAGGAGGATTCATCTCAGTTAGCTTATTCAGCAGATATCCAGGTTTGTACAGTTCCATCTCAGGCTCTTTTTAAAGACTATAACTGATTGTGATGCAGGGTTATATCGAAGTAGGTCAACTAGCCTCTAAATGGATGCATGGACAGGAGATCAAACACTAGCAGACAAGTTCCCAAGGCTTTACAGAATGGCAAAAACAAAAAACTTCTCCATAGCCCAACATGGAGTATGGGAGAACAATTGCTGGCACTACAAATGAGATTGGAAAAGAGATATAGACTCCAAAGAAAATGCTAAACTACAAAATCTACTCACTCTTCTAGCTAATATTTTGTTGCAGGAAAATGCAAGTGATCATTGGCACTGTAAAACGTGCAATCAAGGAATATATATGGCAAAGGAGGGCTACATCTCATTTATCAACCAGCAAACAGAATTATATGATCCATCTACTACTCATGATTTTTAGTAGTGTGGAACATACATATATATACCTACCAAGGTCACCATTCATACATGGAGGATGAAGCAAGATAGGCTGCCCACAAAGAAAAATCTTGGACGTAGGAATATCATCACAGATCAGCAATCCGTGTGCATCCTATGTGAAGAGCATTGTGAAACAAATGAACACATATTCCTTCTTTCCTTTTTTTGTGGTGGTGGGGTGGGT
>JAOYMZ010035810.1:0-15904 GCA_025802335.1 Pinguicula primuliflora | reverse complement strand
GTTTCAGATATGATCCTTAATCGATTCGAAAACACCCAGGTGGCTGATCAGAACGTATTAGGTTCATGATCCGGGGACCAGCCTCCTAGACAGTATTTTCATTCCTCATATTGGGGCCCAGATATCTAGTGGGGTTACGAGAGACCCTCTTAAAAACCAGCCCTAGATAGCCCCTTATGAGCACGATTATCTCGGGTTCTTTTGAAATTAGAATATATATAATCATGATAAAGAGCGTTGTAATTATCATAATAGAATTATTAACACGAAGTTAATAATTATTTGTTCATTATTAATTTTATTAGATTCGAAACAAATTTTCTAATAAAATATTTTCTATTGAATTATCATACTTTAAACAAATATTGCACAAAGCATATAATATTTTCTAAAGTATGGATTCTAGGAAAATAATGTAACAAATATTCATGCTCATTAAATTAAATCCCTAAGTCATGCGTACTAGGAAATTTAATTATCTAGATATCATGCTTGATAGATAAATATAATTTCACATAAGCATATAATATTTTCGTAAGGCATGAATTCTAGGAAAATAATGCAACAATCATTCATGCACTTTAAATTAAATTCCTAGATCATGCATGGTAGGAAACTTATTTTTTTAAAACACATAGCATTTAAGAACAATTAAGAGTAACATAAAAGAATTAGCAGTTAAATGCACTTAGCAATTAAACCAATTCTAATAATATGCATCCTCTAATTAATTCTAAATTAATTGCTATACTTAATAGCAATTAAAGTATTTTAATTGCTATATATATAATTAAAACGATTTTAATTATATAATATAATAATCAATTAAAATTAAAAGAATTAAATAACTATTAAAAATTCAAATTTAAAAAATCTTTTGAAAACGGATTTCAAAATTTAAAATTTGAATAATAAAAGAAAATAAAAAAATAAAAAGATGTGAGGACGTGCAGCTAACCCTAGCCGCACGTCCTCTTCTCCCACTTCGTATGGAATTCCTTCCCTGTTCGTTCGGTCTGTTTCCTTCTTTGAAGGATTTCTTGCCGGATTATGCGCTACCATCCTTATCAAGAAGGATTGGAAGGTGGATTTCACGGCACTATCATAATCTGTTACCTCCACAGGTTTTAGGAAAGTAATTGCCGGATTTCCGGTCGGATACTTCTGCTCCTCCGAGCGAGTTCTGTTTTTTGCCTCTGTCGCCACGCGCCGTTGCTTCTCCGTCGCCTCTCCGCCGTCGCTACCCCATATGATGATTTCTTGGCAGGGGATGCTTCTGATTTTACGAAAAAATGAAGATTCTGCCAGGTTTTGGTGGCGCATGCGTGTCACGCGCCGCCCCGGGCAGCGTCTTTACTCCTTTTGAATCGTCGGATACGAAATCCGGTGATTTGTCTCTGAATTTTACGAAAAAAAAATTTGGCATTTAGCGGTGCGTGACGAACACGCGCCGCCCACCGGCCGCTTCTGATGGGTCCTTTTGCACACGTACGGCGGTGTGCGGCGAGAAATGACGACGAGCGGCTGAAAAATACAAAATTGGCCAGATCTGCGCCGTGCATGACAAACACGTGCGGCTGCCGGCGACTCCTGCAGCGGCACGTGCGTGTCACGCGCCACGGTCGGCCGGCATGTCCGGTCGGGACGAAAATTGTAGCAGATCCGCGGCGGGAAATTTCGTACCAGAAAAAAGAGAACGAACAAATCGATTAGAATTAACACGAACGAATCTTGATTAAAACAAATCCGGGAGTGGCTTCGATACCACTGTAGATCAATATTGAATAACGTAGAACGAATCTAGATTAATTGAGTACAACGAATATACCTTAAAGTTGCGGAAGCTTGGTGGAGAACCGTAATCACCCAGACTGTAGAAATCACCGTTAAAAGAGGCTATGAAAAGTCTCTTAAATATTCACAAATCAAATCTCTTTCCCGGAGGATGATTAAGACGCAAACATTGAAATCTTATGTTTCTACTTCTCAACGCATGAGTAGAATAGAATGTGTCTAATCCTTTAGGCCATGGTACCTTTATATAGAGGATTAGGTGGGCTTAGTGGGTAGTGGGCTTAGGTTAATATTAACTAAACAAATTGATTAATACATAAAGCCCAACAAGAACAATATCAAAACTTTGGAGGTCATTAGTGAGATCAACCACAAGCCAGATTCCGTTAGGGGAGTAATAATCATAGAGATTCTCTTGAGCAACTGATGTATGCCCTGACTCCAAACCCATAATGTTTGTCCATCTCTTACCTTCCGATTTTGAAAATGTTGAACCTCCTTCAGAAGACTCAGTAACTGGTTGCAACCGAGCAAATGTTGTTGGAAAATATATTATTTCTCAAAGATTCCACTTAAGTTTCGGAAAAAGGCTAAGAATGGAATAAAAAATATTATGAAATGATATATGATATTTTATTGAATGGAAATTGATACGTTAAATAAAATACAATTCTTGTATTACTATCAAAACATATTATATTAATATATATTGTAAATAAGTTACAAAAGAAATGTGTAACTCATAAATCTCCTTTAGTATGAGATTGATGGGTATTAAATCTCCAAAATAGGAGAAATGAAGGGACATGCGTTTCTCTTCTTCCATTGTAACTCTATTCTTCCATCTATAAAAGAGGATTTTCCCACATATTTGAACACACAAGAGACACATTAAGTCTAAGCTTTCTTGTATTTTTCCTTGCTTTTCTCTTTGGATCCATTTATTCTGAGTTCTTGGTGATAGAAGGAAGACACAGTTCGAGTTCGCCGGAATAGTACTACAAGTGCTGTGCAAAACTATTCGTTCTCCGTTGTATCCTGGGAAACAAACGTCCAGACTCTCAAAGCACCTAGGAGAGGGCAAATCTGTTTTAAGGAAACTGTGATTCACGGGCCTCGGACATCCTCATAATTCTCAAAGTATTTTGGTATTAAGTAAAATGTTAATCAAACTGTTATTTCCCTTACTACTTCTTACAGATGTAACTGAAAACTCTGCAGAATAAGCAATGAGTTCTGTCCGTTCTAATCTTTCAAAAATAGGGGAAATTCTATACCGCACAAAATTTGCAAACTAAAAACACAATAAAAGTTTGACATGTCACCAACTCACGTGAATTGATGAAAAAAACTCAAGCAAAAACTGTTTTCCCGCTATTTTTTGGCTTTCTCATGAACCATTCCCGCATTCAGGAGGATTGATAATTTGCTCAGGAGTTCTAGGGATTACATTCACGATTCATCCAAAACTACTATAATCCGTGGACCCTGGAAGAGAAACCCAAACCAAACCAAACATATCCAATAAATCTCGCCCTTAGGCAGGGTTTGGGTAGGGTATAATGTACGCAATCATACCCCACCCCACAACAGGATGAGAAGATTGTTTCCGTAGAGACCTTCAACTCAAAAAAAAAATAAAAAAAATAATAAAATAAAATAATAATAATAAATATAAAAATAATAATAGTAATAATAATAATAAAAAAATAATAAAAAGGTGAAACAAGTATAACTGAAATACCTACTTATCCCAACCATGCACAACGTATATACCGAAATAAATGGATGCCTACGCAAATAACGAATCAAACTAAATATCTAAATACCTATCAGTCTAGAGATCAATAAGCAAATAATTATTATATATAGACTTATGTATCTTTAACCGTAATATATCATCTCCAACTCGTCCTATCAGAGGTCATGTTCTCGGAGAGGTTTAATCCTACTAAATCTAATCGAATCTGCTCATCTCATGTCTTCTTAGGTCTCTCCCGCCCTCGTCGTCCTTCGACTTGTAATCCTTCGACTCTCCTGACTGGATCGTCCAAATTCTTTCTGCATACATGTCCAAACCATCGCAACCTTCCTTCCCTCAATTTGACACTTATGGATGCGACACCTATTATATCTCTAAATAACTCATTTGGAATCTTGTCTAATCTCGTACGACCACACATCCACCTTAGCATCTGCATCTATGTCACTTTAAATTTCCACACATGTGAAAGACTAATAGTCCAACACTCTGACCCGTAGAGTATCGTAGGTCGTATAACCGTTCTATAAAATTTTTCCTTTAACTTGAGTGAGACTTTTTTATCACAAAACACTCCAGTAGCCGACTGCCATTTCATTCATCCAACCTTGAGGCGATAGACAACGCCACCTTCCACACATCCATCCTTTTGTATGATGGATCCTATATATTTGAAACTATCTTTCTGTTGGAGGGTCTGGTTCGCAATCATAACTTCCATACTACTTTCCTCCATTTTATTCACAAAATTGCATGTCATATACTCCGGCTTCGAGCAACTCAATCGGAGGCTCTTAGCCTCCAATGTCTCTCTCCAACGCTCCAACTTAGCATTGACCTCCTCCTTCGTCTAAGCCACTAAGACAATATCGTCCACAAACAACATACATCATAGTACTTCATCCTGTAAATCCTGAGAGAGTACATCCATAATTACTGCGAAAAGAAACAGACTCAGTGCTGACCCTTGATGCAATCCTATATCCATTGAAAAATACTTTATTTCTCCTACTAGGGTTCGCACACTAATCTTCGCACCCTCATACATATCTTGTATAGCCTTCACATACAACCATTGGACCTTCTTGATTTCTAGACATTTCCAAATAATCTCTCGTGGTTTAGTATTATATGCCTTCTTTAAGTCTATGAAGACCATATGGAGATTCTGTTTATGTGCCCGATATTTTTCCATTAGTCGTCTGAGTAGATGGATTGCTTCCATCGTCGACCTCCCTGGCATAAAATTAAATTGGTTCTTCTTTACTCGCACTTCACCCCGTAATCTAAGTTCAATATTTCTCTCTCAAAATTTTATAGTGTGACTTAGGAGTTTAATACCCTGATAATTGCCACATTATTGCACATCACATTTATTCTTATGAAGTGGCACTACTACGCTACTTTGCCACTTCTCTGACATCTTTCCTGTCGTCAGGATAATGTTAAAAAGAGTCGTTAGTCACTTAATTCTTATGTATCCTATATACTTCCACACATCAATCGGTATGTTGTCCGTCCCTACTACTTTCGCGCCTCCTATCTTACTAAGGGCTCCCTTCACCTGCTTTGTTGATATCTGTCTAACCACGCACTGATTTATGGGTCGGTGCACTTCCTCATCCCCTACACAACTTCTATACTCACGTGTCTCGTTAAACAATTTACTAAAGTATTGTTCTCATCTCTCTTTTATATTCTCCTCCAAGAAAAGGGTTTTTCCTTCCTCATTCTTGATAAATTTAACAATATCAATATCTCTACTCTTCAGATCTCATGTCTTTGCAAACCTGTATATATCTTGCGCACCCTCCTTAGTATCCAATCTCGTATATATATCCTCATATGTCTTGACAGTGGCTTGACTGTCACTGTCCTTTTTGCTTCGATCCTTGCTTGACTGTACACCTCTTTTCGTTGCATCCTCTCCACATCCCCATTTGCTACTATAAGTTGCCTAAAGCTATATTGTTTGGCTTTAACTTTAGTTTACACCTCCTCACTCCAGCACCACGCTTCCCTTCCAGGCCTTGCTCTATCGAATGATACCCCTACGATCTCTTTTGTTGTGTCCCTAATGATAATAGCAATGGGGACTCATAAACGATCCGCGTCCTCAATTATCTTGTCCAAACAAGCAGGAACAACCTTATCTCTGAAGGCGGTAGCTGCCTCGCCCTTAAGGTTCTTTCACAGTATCCTTTCTCTACCTCCTCGCCTCCTCTCCCCCACTTTTCCTCGTACATTAACATCCATTACCAAAAGATGATGTTGTGACATCAATGATTCTCCCAACAAAACTTTACAATTTATGCAACAATTTCTATCCCTTTTAGGCAATAGGAAAAAGTCAATTTATGTGCTTCGCCCTCCACAATGATAGGTGATTAAATGTTCATCTCTTTTCTTAAAATAGGTATTGACCACTATCAATTCATGCGCTGCCGCCAGGTCCAACAACTCACGCCCGCTGTCATTTCTCAAACTAAATCCAAAACCACCATGCGCACCTGGATATCCATCCACCCCTACCCCCACATGGGCATCAAAATCACCACCAATGAAAACTTTTTGTTTCATAGGGATATCACTCAGTACAACATCTAACTTGTCCCAGAAGGCACGCTTCTCACTCTCCCCTAGTCCCATTTGAGGTGCATACCCGCATACAACATTCATGACCCCTATCCCAACTACTATTTCGATCGTCATAAGACTATTATCGTACCTTACCACTTTCACTACACATTTCTTGAATTTCTCTGATACCATAATCCCAACTCCATTTCGCTCACTAACCAATCCGGAGTACCATTGTTTATACCCATTACTTCCCTTGCTCTATCTCCCTTCCACTTTGTCTCTTGAAGACACGCCACGTCAACTCTTCTTTTCTTTAATACATCTACCAACTCTAAAAATTTCGCTTTCAAAGTCCCTACATTCCAAGTACCAAATCGTAAACCTATATCTTGAACCCCTACCCTCCCCTGACCCTTCATCACAGGACAACCTCAAATTACCATAGTTAATACACACGTCTATATTCCCTACGAGCCACTATCAAAATAGGCAATACTACCAACAAAATAATAAGAACACTAACACCACAACACAAATGATACTACTAATGAAAGCAATATAACTGGACTGGAAAATTAAAAGCAAATTAAAAGTACGAAGTGGAAAACTCCCTGGTGATGTTAAGAAATATGGATTAGGTGAGGAATAGAACTCGCGTAGTAAGCAATTGCCAGAGCCCGCAAGAAAATCAACAACAACAAAATAGTATCACACTAGTTGCCTCTATGAGGCACTTAATCAAACACCTTTTGACCAAACTTGCCACACAATTCAAACGAACCCTTCCGTGTTATCGAAAATTTACTCACAATCACCCAAAAAATGTCTCAAAGTCAAATCTGGGAAAAATACCCAAAGAAAATCGAATCTTGGAGGTGGATAATGTTGGGAAGTAGTTATGTTGTAAATAGGATAAGGATATGAATAAATCCTTATCCTATAGAGAATCCCGGGATTACGGGATTGTGGAGATTATGGGGGTGGAGATTATGGGGGTGGAGTCATGGGATCATGGGAGTCTTATAAACTCGTCTATAAATATGTATGTAAACCGATGAATGAAAACATAAGAGAAAATCCTCCCGTACGTAGGCATTGTCGAACCACGTAAAATCAATGTTTTTACTTCTTGACATGGTCTATGTTTTTACTTCTTAACATGGTATCAGAGTAGGGATATTGAACCTATTTCTTGTCATTTACCGGAGGACAGAATCATGACCGGTGGAGATGGTTCTGGGAAGGAACTCACTATCCCCAAATCCGAAGTAAACGACTTCCTATCACAACAGTTCGAGCAACTTATGCAGAATCACAATAAATCCCAACAGTCTCAACAAGAAGCAACCAGGCCCGAGAAGGACGATACTTCTGTCATCATCGATTGCAAATTGGATAGCAACAACTATGTACTCTGGGCAAGGATGATGGAACTGGCAATAATCGGGAGAGATCGTCTGGAATTCATTACTGGTGAGGCTAAGGAACCAGCAAAGACCGACCCCAAATACAAATCATGGAGACAATAGGACACAAAGGTCTTTAATTGGATTACCAGATCGATTGAACGAAATCTGGTAAATCAATTCATCTATTATCCCAACTCATATGAATTGTGGAAAATACTTGCTCAAACCTTCAATGCAGGCGAAGACTCGCTACAAATCTTTGATCTTGTCACGAAGACAGATAGAATTGTGCAAGGAATAATGAAGGTAGAGGAGTATTATTCATTGTGTAACTCACTCTGGACCGAAATTGATCGGCGTCGGCCGAATCCCATGAAGTGCATTGACGATATCAATGAGCACAACCAGCTTCAATCCGAACACCGGCTGTTTAAATTTCTAGCCGTGTTGAATAAAGAGTACGAGACTACAACCAGGGACATACTTAAGGAATTGTCGTTGTCATCCGTTGACGTCGCATACGTAACCGTACGACGGGAGGCAACTTGTTGTCAGATATGGAAATCCTCATCCAGCACGGTACCAGGAAATGCAATTACCAGCTCTTTAGGCGACATTAAGAAAGGATTAGCCGTGAATGGCTCAGAGACAGGCCGCTACCGAAACCCTAGACTTGGGGGCAGCACATCCCGTCCGATTGTAACGCACCCAGATGAACGCCAGTCAGAAAACACCCCCCATATTGGTGCCTCATCATCCCAGCGGCCATTCTGCGACCACTGTCCGGCAGTCAGACATTGGGAGAGATTTTGTTGGAAAATACATTGTTACCCGGGTCGTGGAGGCAGACAGGGTGGATGAACAAACTATGGTCGGCAGGGCAGCCGAGCAGCTATTACTGATGGTGGCCACAAACCTCCGATGGCCAATTATTCGGAAGAAATTGGCACTGTAAATCTCGGTCACGGCCTAGGGAAAAATCACGAAGGAGAAAGGATCCATATCGAAACAATTGAAATCTGACTACATAACCCAGCGGAGGCATCGACAGGTATAAGCAAAACAACCTCAGGTGCGAAAATACAAAATTGCCCCCAAAATGTTTGTTCTGCACGGTTTTTTCCTGAAGGATGCTTTGGTAATTTCGAGTCTAAAATTGGGTCAGACATTAATACAGTCTTTGGGCCAGCTGGGCCGAATACTTCTTCCAGCCTTAAATCTTTTGCAGGGCCGTATAAAATCAATTTGTGTGCCGGAGGAACTGGGCCGGCCGGACATGTGTCCAAATATTAAACTGTCTACTACTGGGCCGAATAATTTCTATGCAGGAGGACAGGCCCAAAACACAGGATATAAATCCGGAAAAAATGCTAACGTGAATTTTGTGTAGGAATCCATTCCCCGAAAAAAATCTAAGTGGATTTTCGATTGTGGGGCCACAGATACTATTACATATGATCCCTCGGATATTATTAAAGTTCAGAAGACACATAAGAAAGTGATTCAGACGGCGAACGACGAATTTGTTCCGGTGAAGAGTGCAGGGATTATTAAAATATCTCCATTTATGAAATTATCCAAATGTTTATATGTGTCGTCCTTATCATATAAACTACTTTCGATGAGTCATATCTCCAGGGAACTGAATTGTATCGTTCTCATGTATCCGACGTTTTGTCTTCTACAGGATATCCGCTCGAAGAAGATCATTGAGCGCGGTACTGAACGTGATGGCTTGTACTATATCGATGAAGTTGCCTCCAAAGGACGTACGCTTTCTCGTGAGTCCCTTGACCCGCAAAACTGGTTGTGGTATTGTCGCTTAGGACATCCATCCCATGACTACTTACGTCGGTTATTTCCTGAGTTTTCTAGTAGTATTCCATTTCATTGCGAAACCCGTGTGTTAGCAAAAAGTCATCGATAACCTTTCTTGCCAAAACATTCTCGTGTTTCGAAATTATTTTCTTTAGTTCATTTCGATGTTTGGGAACCATCTCCTGTAGTTGGAAGGCAAGAATTTCGATATTTCGTATTATTCATTGATGATTGCACTCGCCTTACTTGTGTATATTTTTTGAAAAACAAATCAGACGTCTTTGAAAAATTCACCCATTTTTCCCGTATGATTTCAACTCAATTTCAGACCAAAATTCAAATTCTTCGATCCCGATAATGGGGTGAATTTGTGAATACCCAAATGACCAAGTTTTGCTCTGATAATGGAATCATTCATCAGACATCCTGTGCCTATTCTCCCCAGCAGAATGGGGTGGCCGAACGAAAAAATCATTTTCTTCTCGAAATGACCCGGGCCTTGATGATTGAATCGAAAGTTCCGCCACTTTTTTGGCCTGAAGCCGTGGCAATTTCAATTTTTCTAGCATATCACTTGCCTACCAAGATTTTGAAATTTCAAACACCTATCCAAACCTTGTCGGAGTTTACACATGTACCACCGTCTATGTCCTTAGCACCCCGGGTGTTTGGGTGCACCGTATATGTGCATATTCCTAAGATACACCATATTAAATTTGATGTGTGTGCGGAAAAGTGTGTTTTTGTTGGATATGTAGGTACCCAGAAGGGCCATCAGTGCTATAATCCTATGACTCGTCGTATGCATGTCACTTTGGATTGCAACTTCATTGAGATCGAGTATTATTATCAATCGTCTTCCTCGATAGAGAGTCAGGGGGAGACTCATGTGCCAGACTCCCTTGCATGGCTCGACTCCATACTGATGCCACAGTCATCCACTCCTCATGCTACTTATGCGCCTCACGCGCTAGTTTCTCCTCCCACTTCTTTGGCGCTCGACGCGTCTCATGTGCCTCACGCACAAGGCCCATCTCATGAGTTAGGTGTACCACCGTCCCAGGAGCACGATATTGATATAGTACTGCTGGCACAGGATGAACTGCCTCAATCTTCTTCTTCAGCAGATGTCCAGGTAACCTCTTTGCCTACTGAAATTCTGCTGCCTATGGATTATGTCACTGACCATGGTGCAGGACCTGAGCCCAATACACCAAGTATGTCCTACCCAACAGGGCTACTCGGGGGGTGAAGCCAAAGAGGTACACACCTGATCATGACTCGAAGACCCAGAAGTACCCTATGGCTGACCTAGTCAGGGGGAGTCTCTCTGAGTCTGCACGAGCCTTCTCTGTTGCAATATATGATGAGGATATACCCCAAAATGAGATGGAAGCTATGGAACGACCTGTGTGGAGGCAAGCGATGGAAGACGAGATGAGTGCCTTGATGAAAAATGAGACTTGGGAAAAGTGTCAGTTGCCGAGTGGGAAGAAGTCAGTTGGATGCAGATGGGTCTTTACAGTGAAAAGAAAGGCAGATGGATCCGTTGAGAGGTACAAGGCGAGACTTGTAGCAAAAGGATATACACAGACATACGGAATAGACTATGCTGAAACGTTCTCACCTGTGGCGAAACTTGATACTGTTCGGGTTCTCTTTTCTATTGCCGCAAACCTGGACTGGCATTTGCATCAGTTCGATGTTAAAAATGCTTTTTTACATGGAGACTTACATGAGGAGGTATATATGGAAGGACCCCCTGGTTTCTCCCGCAGTTTTCAGCAAAATGAAGTGTGCAAGTTGAAGAAGGCTCTGTATGGTTTGAAACAATCTCCAAGAGCATGGTTCGGTCGATTCACCCTAGCTATGAGAAAGTATGGGTATATCCAGAGTAATGCTGATCACACCCTGTTTTTGAAACGTCGGGATCGGGGTATCACATGTCTGATTATATATGTAGATGATATGGTAATCACAGGAGATGACACGGAGGAGATCGAGACCCTGAGGAGAAATCTATTCAGAGAATTTGAGATGAAAGACTTGGGGAGATTGAAGTACTTTCTTGGAATCGAAGTATCGCGGTTAAAGACAGGAATCTATATCTCTCAGAGGAAATATATTCTAGATCTACTTGCAGAGACTGGTTTAGTTGACAGCAAACCAGTAGACACCCCTATTGTTTTGAATCATGGACTACGGATTGTAGAAGGAGCAGAAGGAGCTGATCGAACACGATATCAGCATTTAGTAGGCAAGTTGATCTACTTATCACATACTCGTCCCGATATTGCATATGCAGTGGGGGTTGTAAGTCAATTCATGCATAACCCCCAGAAGACTCATATGGACGCGGCGTTGAGAATTCTGAGGTACCTAAAAGGATCCCCTGATACAGGAATTGTTTACAGAAAGAATGGTCATCTCGAGATTGAAGCATATACTGATGCTGATTGGGCAGGTAATCCTGTTGATCGTCGGTCGACATCCGGATATTTCACTATATTGGGTGGAAATCTAGTCACTTGGAGCAGTAAAAAGCAAAAAGTAGTTGCGTTATCTAGTGCAGAGGCCGAGTTTCGTGGTGTAGCCCGTGGTGTGAAAGAGGTTTTGTGGATCAGGAGACTTGTGACAGAGTTAGGGTTTGCCCCGTCTCAGGCTTGCCCATTGAAATGTGACAACAAGGCTGCAATTCAGATTGCACAAAACCCAGTACAACATAACAGAACGAAGCACGTAGAGGTGGATCGTCACTTTATCAAGGAAAAGTTGGAAAGTAACGTTGTGACGCTTCCATTTGTACGATCGGAGGATCAACTTGCGGATATTTTGACCAAAGCAGTTAGTGGTCGAATATTTAGTGATGTACTGTGCAAGCTAGGTGTTGGACACCCCACGCCTAGCTTGAGGGGGAGTGTTGGAAAGTAATTATGTTGTAAATAGGATAAGGATATGAATAAATCCTTATCCTATAGAGAATCCCGGGATCACGGGAGTGTGGAGATTATGGGGGATAGAGTCATGGGATCATGGGAGTCTTATGGACTCGCCTATAAATATGTATGTAAACTGATGAATAAGAACACAAGAGAAAATCCTCCCGTGGACGTAGGCATTGCCGAACCACGTAAAATCCGTGTTTTTACTTCTTAACATGGTATCGGAGCAGGTTTATTGAACCTGTTTCTCGTCATTTACCGGAGGACAGAATCATGACTACTGGAGATGGTTCTGGGAAGGAACTCACTATCCCCAGATCCGAAGTCAATGACTTCTTATCACAACAGTTCGAGCAACTGATGCATAATCACAATAAATCCCAGCAGTCTCAGCAAGAAGCAACCAGACCCGAGAAGGACGATGCTTCTGTCATCATCGACTGCAAATTGGATAGCAACAACTATGTACTCTGGGCAAGAATGATGGAACTGGCAATAATCGGGAGAGACCGTCTGGAATTCATTACTGGTGAGGCTCAGGAACCAGCAAAAACCGACCCCAAATACAAATCATGGAGGCAACAGGACCCACAGGTCTTTAATTGGATTACCAGATCGATTGAACAAAAATTGGTAAACCAATTCATCTATTATCCCAACTCATATGAATTGTGGAAAATACTTGCTCAAACCTTCAATGCGGGCGAAGACTCGCTACAAATCTTTGATCTTGTCACGAAGACAGATAGAATTGTGCAAGGAACAATGAAGGTAGAGGAGTATTATTCATTGTGTAACTCACTCTGGACCGAAATTGACCGGCGTCGGCCGAATCCCATGAAGTGCGTTGATGATATCAACGAGCACAACCGGCTTCAAACCGAACATCGGCTGTTCAAATTTCTAGCCGGATTAAATACGGAGTACGAGACTACAACCAGGGACATACTTAAGGAATCACCGTTGCCATCCGTCGACGTCGCATACGCAACCGTACGACGGGAGGCAACTCGCTGTCAGATATGGAAATCCTCATCCAGCACGATACCAGGCGACATTGGGACAGGATTAGCCGTGAACAGCTCAGAGACGGGTCGCTACCGAAACCCTAGACCTGGGGGCAGCACATCCCGTCCGATTGTAACACACCCGGATGAACGCCAGTCAGAAAACACCCCCCATATTGGTGTCTCATCATCCCAGCGGCCATTCTGCGACCACTGCCAGGCGGTCGGACATTGGGAGAGATTTTGTTGGAAAATACATGGTTACCCGGGTCGCGGAGGCAGACGGGGTGGACGGACAAATTATGGTCGACGGGGCGGCCGAGCAGCTATTACTGATGGCGGCCACAAACCTCCGACGGTCAATTCCCCAGAAGAAATCGGCACTGTAAATCTCGGTCGCGGCCAAGGGAAAAATCGCGAAGGGGAAAGGATCCAGATTGAAACAATTGAAACCCGGCTACATAACCCGGCGGAGGCCTCAGCAGGTATAAACAAAACAGGCTCAGGTGAGAAAATACAAAACTACCCCCAAAATGTTTGTTCTGCACAGTTTTTTCGTGAAGGATGCTTCGGTAATTTCGAGTCTGAAATTGGGCCAGACATTAATTCCGTTTTTGGGCCATCTGGGCCGAAGACTAAAACCTGTGCAGGGCCGTGTAAAATAAATCTGTGTGCAGGAGGAACTGGGCCGAACATGTGTTCAAATAAGTCTGCTACTGGGCCGTATTTTTTTGATGGACAGGCCCAAAACACAGGATATAAATCCAGAGAAAATGCTAACGTGAATTTTGTGCAGGAATCCGTTCCCCGAAAAAAATCTAAGTGGATTTTCGATTGTGGGGCCACGGATACTATTACATATGATCCCTCGGATATTATTAAAGTTCAGAAGACACATAAGAAAGTAGTCCAGACTGCAAACGGCGAATTTGTTCCGGTGGAAAGTGCGGGGATTATTGAAATATCTCCATCTATGAAATTATCCAAATGTTTATATGTGCCGTCCTTATCATATAAACTACTTTCGATCAGTCATATCTCCAGGGAACTAAATTGTGTCGTTCTCATGTATCCGACGTTTTGTCTTCTGCAGGATATCCGCTCGAAGAAGATCATTGGGCGTGGTACTGAACGTGATGACTTGTACTATGTCGATGAAGTCGCCTCCGAAGGACGTATACTTTTGACTCGTGAGTCCCCTGACCCACAAAGCTGGTTGTGGCATCGTCGCTTAGGACATCCATCCCATAACTACTTACGTCGGTTATTTCCTAAGTTTTCTAGTAGTATTCCATTTCATTGCGAAACCTGTGTGTTAGCAAAGAGTCATCGACAACCGTTTTTGTCAAAACATTCTCGAGTTTCGAAATTATTTTCTTTAGTTCATTCCGATGTTTGGGGACCATCTCCTGTCGTTGGGGGGCAAGGATTTCGATATTTCGTATTATTCATTGATGATTGCACTCGCCTTACTTGGGTATATTTTTTGAAAAACAAATCAGACGTCTTTGAAAAATTCATCCATTTTTCCCGTATGATTTCAACTCAATTCCAGACCAAAATTCAAATTCTCCGATCCGATAATGGAGGTGAATTTGTGAATACCCAAATGACCAAGTTTTGCTCTGATAATGGAATCATTCATCAGACATCCTGCGCCTATTCTCCCCAGCAGAATGGGGTGGCCGAACGGAAAAATCGTTTTCTTCTCGAAATGACCCGAGCCTTGATGATTGAATCAAAAGTTCCGCCACTTTTTTGGCCTGAAGCCGTGGCGACTTCAGTTTTTCTAGCAAACCACTTGCCTACCAAGATCTTGAAATTTCAAACACCTATCCAAACCTTGTCGGAGTTTACCCGTGTACCACCGTCTATGTCTTTAGCACCCCGGGTCTTCGGGTGTACCGTATATGTGCATATTCCTAAGATACATCGTACCAAATTTGATGTGTGTGCGGAAAAGTGTGTGTTTGTTGGATATGGAGGTACCCAGAAGGGTTATCGGTGCTATAATCCTATGACTCGTCGTATGCATGTCACTTTGGATTGCAACTTCGTTGAGACCGAGTATTATTATCAGTCGTCATCCACGCCAGAGAGTCAGGGGGAGACTCATGTGCCAGACTCCCTTGCATGGCTCGACTCCATACTGATGCCACAGTCATTCATTCCTCGAGCTACTCATGCGCCTCACGCGCCAGATTCTCCTCCCACTTTGGCGCTTGATGTGTCTCATGTGCCTCACGCACAAGGCCCGTCTCATAAGTTAGGTGTACCACCACCCCAGGAGCACGATATTGATATAGTACGGTCGGCACATGATGAACTGCCTCAATCGTCTTCTTCAGCAGATGTCCAGGTAACCTCTTTCCCTACTGAAATTCCGCTGCCTATGGATTATGTCACTGACCATGTTGCAGGACCTGAGCCCAGTACACCCAAGTATGTCCTACCCAACAGGACTTCTCGGGGGGTGAAGCCAAAGAGGTACACACCTGATCATGACTCGAAAACCCAGAAGTACCCTATGGCTGACCTAGTCAGGGGGAGTCTCTCTGAGTCTGCACGAGCCTTCTCTGTTGCAATATA
>JAOYMZ010035799.1:0-15908 GCA_025802335.1 Pinguicula primuliflora | reverse complement strand
GTTGGGGGTAAGTGTCCCGCCCCGGTACTTAGATATATATTTATATTTTTTTATATAATTATTTTCTTATAACTGTTTCAAAACCTATAAATTTAGAAGAAAAAAATTAAAAAATAAAGTTCATAAAATATAAAATAGAGATTAAAATTGTTAAAGTGTTTTTTTCAAGATTTTAATATTTTTTTTAGTTTAATTTATTTTTCTACTATAATATATATTTTATATTAATTTTTTTAAAGTGAATTTGTGTGCACGGGCCGGGACAGGTCTGGGTTGCCCACGGGGCGGGTCTGGGACGGGTCTGACCCGCCCTACCCCATTACCTTCCCTAGTTTTAATGAACAGGAGCATGTTCCTAAACTCTAAAGGAAGGTTAACTAAAAAATAATAATTTTTAATAATATTATTTTAATATAAAAATATTTAAAAATCGTAAAATATAATTTTTTTATTTCACTTTTATTGCTTTTTATTTACAAATTTATGTAATTGGTATGATCATTTTATTTTTTAATGTGAGACATGAAATGTATCGTCTCCAAGTTAAGGTGAGTTGATTTGTTAAGGGAAAGTCCTAGTTGGAGTGGATGACATAAGATCGGGAAATGATACACATCATCCCATTTTCACCCACACCTCCATTAGTGAGTATACAATATGTTGGTGTGTGTGGAATCCACTGTGCATGAATGTGAGAGGGAGGTTGTGTGGAGGTGTGTAAGGGAAGTGGTGTATAACATTTTCCAATAAGATCACAGTCATACGATGAGCCTACTCGGATCTGGGAGTTAGTGAGTTCACTTGGAGTCAGAAGCACAATGAAGCTCATTAGTTATAACATCTGAGGCTTAGGTACATCCTTAGTCATTAAGTTAATAGATGAGATGCCATGAAAAGTTCGTTTCTAGATATATGCTGTTGCAGTGTGTGATGTGTGTACGTATATATTCTACTGCTTTTCTGATTCAATGGGCGATTACTCGACCAGTGTGGTGTATGATTCTCGGCATCAGCTTGGTGATGAAGGATTCTAAAATGTCTCACAGCCACAGCATATCCAAGTAGATTATACCTTTCCAGTTAGGTTACCTTTTACCCAAATGGGAACATGAAAGTTGGGTTGGATATAACAAACGAAAAGCTCAAACTTTGGGGCTAAAAGTTGTGAAGAGAAAAGTTCATTGTCGCTGAACACGAACAGAGCACTTCGCGAACAAGTTCAAATTCAGCTCGTTTAAAGCTCGTTTATTCGATTCGTGAACCTTAATGAATAGAGCTCAAATATGAAACTCTGTCACTTAAGTTTAACAAACAAACTCGGCTTAGTTCGTCAAACATGATCTGTTCGTTTGGGGTCGGTTCATTAAACAACAATACTTATATTATTTTATTTTTAGCATTATAATTTTTTTTTGTATATAATGAGACATAAGATAAACTGATTTCCACAAATTCTGCAAGTCCGACAGAATAGCGCAGGGATCACTACCCAAATTCTTAGCTTTCTAAATTTCCATTCCATTGTGAGACATGTGTTTTATCCAAGAGTTATAGATAGCCTTTCATTTCAAAGCATACTCGTGTCCCGCATATATTTTCATTAGTTCATTCTGATGTTTGGGATTCTGCACCTATTGTTGGTGGTTAGGGCCTTCGCTATTTTGTGCTATTTATTGATGATTGCACGCGTATGACATGAGTCTATTTTTTGAAAAACAAGTTTGATGTTTTCGATAAATTTGTTCAATTTTACAATATGATGTCCACTCAGTTTCATACGAAAATTCAAGTACTTCGGTCTGATAACGGGGTGAGTTCATAAACCACCAAATGAAAACCTTCTGTTCTGAGAAAGGTATGCTGCACCAAACCTTATGTCCCTATTCCCCCAACAGAATGGTGTAGCAGAAAGGAAGAACCAACTTCTTCTCGAAATAACTAGGGCCCTGATGATTGAGTCCCGTGTCCCGTCTAGCTTCTGGCCCGAAGCCATCGCCACGTCAGTTTTCTTGGCTAACCGACTTCCTACACAGAGTTTGGATTTCCGGACACCTATCCAGACACTATCAGAGTTCACTCAGGTTCCTCCATCTATGTTGTTGTCTCCACGTGTCTTTTGGTGTACAGTCTATGCTCATATCCCTAAGGGGAACAGATCCAAATTTGATGCCTGTGCAGAGAAGTGTGTTTTTGTGAGTTATGGGGGCTCCCAGAAAGGATATCACTGCTACCATCCTTCAACGAGACGTTTACTGACGACTATGGATTGTAATTTCATTGAAACCGAGTACTACTATGCCACTCACACCCAATCACAGAGTCAGAGGGAGGAAATAGCACTAGACTCCCTTGATTGGTTGACACTTTACCATGGCATGCCACAGTCGAGCCCATAGAGGAGCCTCACGCACCAGCTCCATATCCCACACTTAGCCCCACTCAAATGCCTCAGGCAGCAGAGCCATCTCACGAGTCGGGTCGACCACCCTTGGACCATGACGATGACACTATATAGCCAGACCAAGAAGGACCATCTCGATTGTCCCCTTCGACGGATATTCAGGTAAGTGATGCTCCACCTGAGACTTTATGTTCTATGGATTCTCCGATTGTTGACCATGTTGCAGGGCCTGACCCGGTGACACCCAAGTATGTTCTCCCTCGTAGGACTACTCGGGGTATGAAGCCAAGAATGTATACTCCGGATCATGATTCTAGGGCACAGAGGTATCCTGTTGCTGATCTTGTCAGAGGGAGTCTCTCAGAGACTGCACGTGTTTTTTCTGCTGTGGTACATGCTGATGAGGTGCCTCAAAATGAAGTGGAAGCTATGAATAAGCCTGAGTGGAAGAGGGCTATGGAGGAAGAGATGGATGCCTTGAGAAGCAATGAGACTTGGGAGGTGTGCCAGCTTCCTAGAGGGAAGAATCCTGTTGGTTGCAGATGGGTATATACGGTGAAGAGGAGAGCAGATGAATCTATCGAGAGATATAAAGTTCGGCTAGTTGCGAAAGGATATACTCAGACATACGGGATTGATTATTAAGAAATGTTTTCCCCAATGGCTAAGTTTGATACGGTGCGGGTGTTGTTCTCAGTTGTAGCAAATATTGACTGGCACTTGCACCAATTTGATGTGAAGAATGCCTTCTTACATGGAGATCTAAGTGAAGAGGTTTATATAGAGGGACCGTCTGGTTTTTCAGATACCTTTCGGACCAACGAGGTGTGCAGACTCAAGAAATCTTTGTATGGTTTGAAGCAATCCCCCAGAGCCTGGTTCAGGAGGTTTACCTTGGCAATGAAGAAGTATGGCTATCTACAGAGTAATTCTGATCACACATTGTTCCTGAAACGCCGAGCCCAAGGCATTACTTACCTCATTATATATGTTGATGATATGATTATCACAGGAGATGATACCGAGGAGATCGAGAACTTGAGAAGAAATCTATTCAAAGAGTTTGAAATAAAAGATCTTGGGATGCTCAAATACTTCCCTGGTATCGAGGTGTCTCGTTCACGACGTGGAATATACATTTGTTAAAGGAAATACATTTTGGATCTACTTGTGGAGACTGGTCTCTTGGAATGTAAAACGGCAGACACCCCTATGGTTTTGAATCATGGTCTCAAAATTGTGGAAGGAGCCGAATGAACAGACAGGGTGAGGTATCAGCACCCAGTGGGAAAGTTAATCTATTTGTCCCACACTCGTCTGGATATTGTATATGCTGTGGGAATTGTGAGTCAGTTCATGCATAATTCCCAAAGGGATCATATGGATGCAGCATTGAGGATAGTGAGGTACTTAAAAGGAACTCCTGATATCGGGATCCTTTATTGGAAGAATGGGCATTTGAGGGTTGAAGCTTATACAGATGCAGACTGGGCAAGTAACCCTGTTGATCGTCGGTCTACCTCTGGGTATTTTACTAGTATTGGGGGCAATCTTGTCATATGGAGGAGTAAGAAGCAGAGGGTAGTTGCCTTATCGAGTGCCGAGGCCGAATTTTGTGGTATGGTTCGAGGTGTAGCTGAAATTTGGTGGATTAGGTGTAGCTGAAGTTTTGTGGTATGGTTGGTATGACTGAGTTGGGATTTGTACCATCCCAAGCATACCCCCTAAAGTGCGATAATCGAGCAGCCATCCAGATTGAACAGAATCCAGTCCAACATTGTAGGACTAAGCATGTAGTAGTGGATCGCCACTTCATCAAAGAGAAACTCGAGGATGGATGTATTACACTTTCCTTTGTACGATCTGAGGATCAGCTGGCAGATATTCTGACTAAAGCAGTGAATGGCCGTGTGTTACAAGATATGTTGTGCAAGTTGGGCGTTGGACATCCCACACCCAACTTGAGGGGGAGTGTTGATACTAAATAAGTTAAATATGATGAATAATATAAATAGGTAAAGATAAATACAAATGTTACCTTATTAGTAGCGGATCCCTACAATCAATGGATAGAGGGGATCATCAACCATATGCCCTATATATGTACACGAGAGTTATGATGAAAAACACAAGAAAAAATCTCCTCGTGGACGTAGACAATTGCCGAACCACGTAAATCTGTTGTTTCTTTTCTCTCCTTTTCTCTACCGTTTGCATCAAGCTCCTCGAGCTTGGAATGAAAAGATAAATGACTACCTGCTGAGTATTGGATTTCAGAAAAGTGTAAATGAGGCTACACTATATCTGAAACATAGTTCTGTTGGAATTTTGATACTAACACTTTATGTTGATGATATAATGCTCACAGGTAGTGATAAAATTGCGATAGAAGACATAAAGCGGAAATTGAAGAACACATTTGAGATGACTGATCTAGGAAAGATGACTTACTTTCTGGGAATGCGGGTATCTCAAACTAAAAAAGGCATCTTCATTTTTCAACAGAAATATGCAAATGATCTGATGAAGAAGTTCAATATGGAAAACTGCAAAGCTGTAAGTACACCTGCAGTACACGGAGTTAAATATGTGAAAAATGATGGTTCTGCTTCTGCAAATGCTACCCTTTATCGCAGTATTATTGGTTCTTTATTGTTCTTATGTGCTACAAGGCCTGATATAATGTTTGCAATGAGTTTGTTGTCAAGATTTATGAATACTCCAACAGAAATGCATCTTTCTGCAGTAAAACGAATTTTGAGATATGTGAAAGGCACAATTGATTATGGTATGCTGTTTAAAGTTTCAGTTCCTATAGAGTTGGTTGGATATACCAACAGTGATTTTGGAGGCTCTATTAATGATATGAAGAGTACTTTGGGTTACTGCTTTACTCTTGGGACTGGAATGATCTGTTGGAATACACATAAGCAGGAGACCGTGGCTCAATCAACAGCAGAAGCTGAGTATATAGCTGCGTTTGCGTCTGCGTCTGCGTCTGTGAATCAGGCTATTTGGCTCAGAAAACTTTTAACTGATCTTTGAATGGTAGCAGTTGAACCAACTGTGATTCTATGTGACAGTAAATATGCGATAGCTGTGATAAAAAATCCGCTGTTTCATGGGAAAACGAAGCATATCAGGATAAAGTATTATGCGATTAGAGAAGCAGAAAAAGATGGTTTAGTGAAGCTGGAGTACTGCAATTCGAATGCTCATCTTGCAGATGTTTTTACAAAGGCTCTACAGAAAGAGCGACATGTTGAAATAACCAGCAAGTTAGGACTTGTTTCTGTCCAAACCATCAAGGAGGAGAATGTTAGCTAAGTGATGGTTTTAGTTGTGTTTGTTTTGTTTAAGTCTGGTTGGTTTGTTTAAGTCTGTTTCTGTCATGTGCAATGTGCCAACAGGTGGCATTTGTAAATGTTTTGTAGGCTTTAAAAGCCACGAACTATTTGAATGAGAAGGTAAGAACTTCAGTTCGAAGAAACTACTCCTCAGTACATCGTTATCTCATAAACTTAGCCGATACAACAAGAACAGAACACTCTGTTCTAAAATCAGAGAATTGAGCTTCTATTTGTCAACACATGAGCTGACGTGGATGAACAGAAGTAACCTGCAAATGGAAATAGAAAAGAAATGGGAATTTTGACCTAATCAATATTGAAGCCAATATGGGAAAAAAATTCCATAAAATAAATTCAGATTATAGATTTCACCCAAATGCTAATCGACATTAAAATAGCAAAACCTATCAATACTTCCATATATTTAACGAAACTGACGAAACATGAAATTGAGCAGCAAACAATCAATGACCGAAAATCAAAACCCCCATCACAGGCGCAACCCAAAAAATCCCTCAGAAAACCCAGAATTTTTTACAACCAAAATTCTGTATAACACCAGAAAAGCCAGAAAAGTCCAGATCTTACATGGCGCGAGGGAGTGGCAGGAGGAGCACACACAGAACCTCTTACGGCAGGAGCGGCAAGCAAGAAAGTCCAGAGCGGCGACACAGAATACATGTAAAACGGGAGGAGCGGCAACACAGAATAATACAACACATTTTTTAGGTCAAGAGAGGCAAGCACCCGGAGCAGGAAAGTCCATGTCAGCCAATGACAGGCACCCACATCAGCCAGCAGGAAAGTTCAGGTCAGCAACTTGTATGTCGTTTGAAGCTTTGGCAAAATCTGTTTTGGCGACGTTTAACGATGCCTGTTATAGTATTGATATAAGCCAACAATAATTTATTACTCGGTTTGAATGCTCCCCTATTCCCAAGTGCCCTCAATGTGCACATTTCGTTCTTTTATCGATTAGAACGCAACCTTTTATACTTAATAAAAGTTTTGTTTCTAAAAAAACTAATAAAAGAGCAGATGTTAATTGTTATGAGATTATGTGAACAACTAATAGATTCTACCAGCTTCACTTTAAAAGAACTATTTATTATGTCCACGAAGCTTGCTTAGGTTTATGCTTAATCAAGACTCAAGAGTACGATCTCGTGCCTTGCATGGCGGCAGACAGGCACGAAACACTGGTTTAGTTTCTTCATTTCCACGTTACAAATAACGCAGTCCAAGTGCAACATTTGCAACCCTCATTTTTGTTTTTATTTTTACAGTTCAACAGATTTACTCTAATCAACGCATGCATATCGTACGATTTTCCGCACAAATTTAAAGGCATACGACTGACTACTTTGATAACAATGAAGATGATACTATTACTCATGAACAAAATAATCTCGAGATCTTCGACACATGGATTTCCATTTTCCACGCACTTTGATGAACATGATTCAATTGCATGCCTAAGATATTAGCTAATTTAATAATCTATCTTAGTTAGAAAATAGACCAACCCATCTTTGGATTCGGATCATGTGTGTTCAATTGTGCATGTGCGGGTTACTCTCATTAATACCTTGAGCACAAAGTGATATATTGTAACACTACATTTCTTTGTAAGTTGCTTTCTAACAAGACAAAATTCCAACAATCTTTTCTATCCCCAAAATTAATCGTCAACTGGAAACTAGCATTGGGACACTAATCAAGAAACACAAAAAGCAAAACAAGATATGGGAATGTACAAAATTTTGGACTATATCTTCAACTTTGAACCTGTCCGAAAATTTTCTCTTCTTTCCTCTTTCACAAATCCCCACCTAACTCATTCAAAGGAACTTGTCTCTGTTGGTTGCTCACTCAGAAAGTAGTGGAACTGAGGAAGAAGAATGCAAATGAATGCAAGATCAGCGAGATTTCTTTTCTTCTTTGCTTTGCTCATCAACGGGAACTTGTCAAATGCCTACTTAGTTAATAAAGGTATTCAAATGATTCTTTCCCCGGGCTTACATGAAACACTCATGGTTGGAAGGGAAGTGCCCTCTTTCCCTTCGTCCTTGTTGATTATTCCATTTCGGAATTCCTATTCGAATATCTATGTCAAAAACTTTTATTTTTGCTTGTGCAGGTAAAGAGAATAGTATTTATGCTGTTCGTGGCTTCAAGATTAAGGTTTCGATAAGAGAGGTGTGTATGGAAATATTTTTCTCTGTGATTAGAGATTTATTCTATTATCCAGATGTTGGAAAGAATTCATGAATGATGCAGATAATTTTCCAGGCTCCAAATCCAAGCAAAGTTGATCTACAGGGAGCCAAGTTGTTATCCGAGTCAAGATTAGAAGAGGATCTACGAGAAGAGAGATTTGTTCCTTTCACCGCAGATTACAGAGGGCCAAGGCATCACCCACCGAGGAACAATTGAAAAGAAGATAAATTAAAAGGGTTCGATTTTTTTTTTGAAGGGTTCAATTTTCATATATTTATATATGTATAATGCATATAATTTGCTAAGTATGACTTACCTCCCGTAGTTTGCAGATTATTGCGGTGAGGTATTGAGCTTATCTACCTCAATAGAGTTCTCTACGTTATCAAAAAAATATATGTATAAAACATACTACCAGGCCCGAGTTGTATCTCGTTAAGGCCGTCAATATACACAAATATTTTCTTTTGACTTGTACCAAATTTTAATTTTTTTCCGGAAGAGAAATATAAACCAAATTATAAAGGAATGTAGTCTTACAATCAATTACATTGGGCTCAAGGTTTTTGATATAGTAGCCTACATCTTCCTAATAAGTTGACTCATACGCGCACCTTCACACATGAGACCTGAGCCCGGAGTGGCAGGTCTAATTTTTAACACAATAATTACAAAAGATGATGTTGAAGAGCTAAGGAGGAACTTGTCTCGAGAATATGAGATGAAGGACCTTGGGATGCTGAACTATTTTCTATGCATTGAAGTGATGAATCGAAGCATGACATCTACGTATCTCAGAGAAATATATTCTTGATCTACTTGCAGAAATTAGGATGCTCGACTACTAACGTGTTGACATAGCAATAATACTCAACCATGGATCGATGATACTAGAGGGAGTCTAGTCCGAATGGGCAGATAACTCGATTGATCCGGAGATCTATTTATGGATGTTTCACCTTTGGAGGGGGGCAATCTTATTATTTGGAGTAAAAAAAGCATTAGATTATTGTTCCGTCAAGCTTTGAAGCAAAATTTTGAGCTATTGTTCGAAGAGTGACAGAGGTGTTATGTTTGATAAAATTGATGACAACGTCTGGGATTTCACCTAAGCAAGCATGCCTTTTCAAGCCTCAAAAACAATAAAAACATGATAAATAAGGGGGAATGATAGCCAAAGGAATGCTAAAACCCCTTGATTAAAGGGTACAAAGTAGTCTGATCAAATCCCCAACACTTAAACTTTACCTTTTTTTTTTTGGAAAAACAAAAAATATTAAGACAAGAATAATGCTATATGTACTCTCTTTTGTGAGTCCATTTTTAAACACCCTTATGTGGCAAGCATCACAACCACATTTTTTATGTGTGGTTTTTTTATTGAGTGATTGTGATGCTTGACACATATGGGGGTTTAAAAATGGAGTCCCAAAAGAGAGTACAAGTAACATTATTCATAACACAAAAATTGTTTTTACATATAATCGCAAATCCTTTCTGAGTCGGGGTAAAATTAGTTACAACCCATTAGGCATGAACCGGATTTCGAACCCAATCAACTATTCCATACTGCATAAAATGAAAACATGTTCCCTGTTGCAGCCATAGTTCCACCTGTTCCCACACCTCTTTAGCAAAATAGCAATCCTCAAACAAATGAAATTGGGATTCTTCATATTCACCTCAAATCACATAGTGTGCCATCATATCTTGAGGATTAATGTTTCTCCTTTCGAGGTTCAGCATTTTGTACAGACCGCAAGCCAAATATCCAAATATTCCCATTGTTTTCCATCTGCACAATCTTCTCCATTCCCTCCTACTCAAACTGTTGCATCCTGTATTCACTTATTGCATATATGCCTCTCACAGTATACTTCCATAATGAGATTCCACATATCTCCATTTTATCATGAACATTTCCTTGTTTCCACAACGTAAATCAGCATGACCAACACATCAGCTATATACCATGTCTTTGCAGCTTTAAGACAATCGATAACCTATTCTAGCACAATTGGAAAAACAACCAGTGACCCATTCACGGCCAGAAGCAGACATACCCCTGCTAAAACTTTTGCTTCCTTCCCTCAAACAAATTCAGTGTATTTCCTCCAAGTACACTTAAACTTTACTTGTCCCAAAGTAAGCTCCAAATCTTCTTATTGTTTGGAAATGGGAGAAATGCTTATTTGCAAGAGGGAAACATTCTTGTGTTTATTGAATGAAAAACAAGTGGCTATATAGCCTTACAATGCAGCAACTGTCAGGAGTGTTTATAGCAAACTAACTCCACATTTGACTCCACTTAGACACGGACAAAATGAACAAGAGAAGACTAAATCAAAGCTGATAAGGAATAAGAAACCATAACTGCATCCGAGCTTCAAGGAAGAGCAACTCACGACTTTAAGAAATGGTCTTCCACTTCTCACCGACCAGAAATGTTTTGCGACTCTTTCAAGCTTAGCAACTCTTCAACAGTACTGCTTTCTACACCCTCCCTTAAGTTGAACACATTTTCTGATTTAGCTTAACATTTCTTGCGTCAGTTGGATGTTCACTCATGCCAAGCAACTTTCGCATCTGTAGAAAATTTATGTCTTTAGTGATTTTGTAAGAATGTCAGCTACTTGAAGTTGAGTGGGGCAGAAAATTATGTTCCATCTTGAACAAGATCTTAGAGGAAATGAAATTGAACGTCAATGTGTTCGCTTCGACCGTGGAGTACTGAATTCTTTGATAGCTTAATGGTCAAGACATTATCACAGTAAACTACAGTAGCCTTGCAGTGTTTATGTTCCATGAATTACAGTATGCGTCTTATCCATACTACTTGACATGAACTGGATGCTGCAGCAATGAATTCAACTTCTGTAGTGGAGAGGCTTACAACTGGTTGTTTTTTAGAGGACCATGAGATGGCACCTGAACTCAGGATGAATGTGTAATCGGAGGTGCTTTTCCTATCTTCCAAATCATCTGCATAATCCGAGTCAGTATATCCAGTGAGATTGAGATTTTCCTCCTTTCTGTATTGTATGTCGAAATCGATCGTACCTTTGACATAACGCAGTATTCTCTTGGTTGCTAGCAGATGTGTTTCAGTAGGATGCTCCATTAATCTACTAATAAGACTGACCCCAAATGTGAGATCAGGTCGAGTCGCGGTAAGATACATCAGACTTCCAATCAATTGCTTAAACAGAGTGATGTCTTCAGGAGATCCCTTATCATTTTTTGTTAGACGAGAACTTGATGCTATGGGATTGATCACAGGGTTGTAGTCACTCATCTCCAAAACTTCTTAAGCATACTTCCTTTGAGTTATGAAGATGCTGTGAGGTTGTCGCAGTACCTCTATTCCGAGAAAGTATTTCATTCTTCCAAGATCTGTCATATCGGATTCACACTTCAATGACGCTTTAAAGTCTTTTATCATGCTATCATTGTTGGTGAAAACCAGATCATCAATATAGAGTCATACCAATTAAAATTTTCCATTGTTACCGATTTTTGCGAATAGAGTAGGCTCATAAGGACATCTTGCAAATCCTTGAGAAGTGAAAGACCCCTCTATCCTTCTGTACCATGCTCGTGGTGCCTGTTTAAGCCTGTAGAGGGCTTCCTTGAGGTGATAAACTTTCTCTTCACGTCCTTTCTGTTCATAGCCTGTAGGCTGATCAATGTAGACTTCTTCTTCAATTTTTCCATGTAGGAAAGCTGATTTTACATCCAGCTGATGCATGAGCCGAGAATGATGTGCAACAAGAGCAAGGAGTGTTCGTATCGTATCAAGATGAGCCACAGGGGCAAAGACTTCTTCTTAGTGTATACCAAATTCTTGTTTGTATCCTTTAGCTACAAGACGAGCTTTGAATTTGTCAATCTCACCGTTTTCTTTATACTTTGTTTTGTAGATCCATTTCATGCCTATGGTTTTGGCTCCTGCTGGAAGAGTTGTAAGCTCCCAGGTATCATTCTTCTCAATAGCCTCCATTTCCTGGTTCATTGCTATTCTCCATTTCTCTGATTTAATAGCAATTCTGAAGGAGATTGGATCATCATCAGCAAATAAAGCCATATAGTGTTCATCATCTGATTATCCTTGGCCTGAGGCATAGTCTTGCATCCACGCTGGCTGTCTCTGCGCCCGAGTAGCTTCAAGCAAAGATTCTACTGTATCAGTCTCAATAACTCCTTCAGTTTGGTTTGAGTCAGAGTACATGGCTGTTTGATTAGCAGAATCATCATCTGATGTCTCCCCTTTTACATCAGAGGTTTCAGGATTTAATTTAGGCATGCTGTAACTCTCATCCTCCAACTCAAGCTTAGGAACACTGAATTCTGAGGTTGCTTCCGAGTCCCAGTGTTGATTTTCTTCGAAAGTGGCATCCCTGCTAATGATAATGCGACCAAAGATAGGATCAAAGACCTTATATGCTATGGATTCAGGACTTACCCCCATCATGATGCATTTGTAGCTTTTGTAGTCTAGTTTGTTCTGTTTGGTGTCTGGAACGTGAACATGTCCTATGCAGTCAAAGACTCGAAAGTGTTCAACACTAGGCTGGCAACCACTCCATGCTTCTTCAGGCGTTTGATCTTTGATAGCAACAGTTGGACATTGATTTGGTATGTGAGCAGTCCAATTGACAACTTCTAGCCAGAATCTTAGAGGAACCTGAGAGGCTGATAACATGCATTTTACCATGTTCATGATAGTACGATTATTCCTTCCTGCAACACCATTCTGCTGAGGTGAGTATGGAGCAGTAAGCTGACGAATAATACCATGCAAAGTACATAAGTTGTTGAACTCCTTAGACACAAATTCTCCCCCACGGTATTTCTGAGGCTACAGATTTGATTACCAGACTCTTTTTCCACTTGGTTTTTGTAGGCAACAAATATTGTGAATGTTTCAGATTTTTCTAAGAGAAAATACACCCAAAGTTTCTTGCCAAAATCATCAATAAACATGAGTATGTACCATTTATTCCCATTTGATGTTGGTGTGATAGGACCACATATGTCAGCATGCACAAGCTGAAGAGGTTTTGTAGCTCTCTTCAAACTTTCTCGAGGAAAGGAATCACGGTGCTGCTTTCCCTTCAGACAATGTTTACAAATTCTGCTAGACTTTGAGATAGTAGGTAAGCCAGACATCATGTTTTTTTCTTGCTGCATCTTGAGGCCCTTCCAGCTTAAATGACCATAGCGACAATGCCAAATTGAGGCCATGTCAATTTCTTTTTAACCAATCTTTGAAGTTAAGCATCTGGAATCAGCTATCACATGTCAAGACTTGATAGAAAACATTCTGTTGGAGCTCATTCTGGTGCTCATTATCAATCCTCGATCTAGGTGATAAATCTGGCATATGTTGTTTTGGAATAGAACAGCAAGCCCTTTTTCTTGCAGTTGGCCAATACTCAACAGATTGTTATTGAGCTTAGGTGCATAGAAAACGTCCGTGATAGCCAGCTTCAGACCACTAACTTCCATGCAGACAAGTCTTTTCCCTTGAACCTAGATAGATGAGTTGTTTCCAAATTTCACAGATTCCTTGAATCTGCTATCAAGATATGCGAATAGATTTTTGTGACCGCACATATGGTTACTACAACCAAAATCCAGAAACCATGTCTACTCTTCATCAGATACATTTTGTAGAGGCTCAACTAGAGCCTGAGAAGCATATCTTCATGAGTCTCACAATAGCTTACTTACTAATCATTTTTCGGACACTTCCATTGAAAGTGACCTAAGGCATGGCTACTATAGCATTCTATGACTGCTTTGCTGAAGCCAGACCTGCCTCCAACTCTGCCTCGTCCTCCCCTTCCATGTACAAAATATTTTCTCCTCGTCTGCCTAGTCCTTGTCCTCCTCTTTGAAGACTTACCTGCAGAGCTTACTACTCATGAGAATGTCTGGAGATCTGTTGTTCATGGACCAATAGGCTACTCTGGAGCTCGTCAATACTCAGTTCATCTACATTGTTCGATTCTTCTATCGAACAAACCACATAATCATACTTGGTGGTCATAGATCTCAGGATCTTGTCAACTATGACCACATCCTTTTCCATTCACCATGTGTTTTCATCTAGTTTGCAATAGCATGGGTTCTACTGAAATAATTGTTGACAGACTCACCATGATCCATCTACAGAACTTCAAGCTCTCTACAGAAGGCTTGAAGTTGTGCATGTTTTACTCGGGTTATGCCTCGATACTTACTCTTCAACTAGTCCCAAATATCTTTAGTCGTATCCTTCTTCAAAATGGTCACCAGGATAGATCTATCTATTGCCTGAAATAGATAGTTCCTGGCTTTCAGATCCTTTAGCTTCAAAACATCAGAGGCTTTGTCTGGTTTTGCTCCATTTGATGCGGCATGGATTCTAGATTCAATGAGGCCTCAATATTCTTTTGGACGCAAGAAATTCTCCATAAACATACTCCAATGATCCTAATGTCCATCAAACTTCGGTATGGCTGGTTGAACAAATCCATTATCTGCCATTTGAGAGTGAAGGTTGGATTGATCAGAACGCTATTCCGATACCAAATGTTTGGAAATGGGAGAAATGCTTATTTTCAAGAGGGAAACCTTCTTGTGTTTATTGAATGAAAAATGAGTGACTATATAGCCTTACGATGCAGCAACTACCAGGAGTGTTTATAGCAAACTAACTCCACACTTGACTTCACTTACACACGAACAAAATGAAAAAGAGAAGACTAAATCAAAACTGATAAGGAATAAAAAACCAGAACTGCATCCGAGCTTCAAGGAAGAGCAACTCATGACTTTAAGAAATGGTCTTTTACTTCTCACCGACCAGAAACATTCTGCGACTCTTTCAAGCTTAGCAACTCTTCTTTAGTTCTGTTTTTCTACACTTATGAACTTAAAAAACAGAACATACTGACTTAAAACTGACTTAAAACTGACTCAAAACATAATCTTATATGGGTTTAGAACAGACCCCATATTTCTTATAGTTACGCTTACGCTCACATGCTCACACGCTCACACACTCACGCTCACACACTCACTCACACGCTCACAACCCTCACGCCCACAACGCTCATGCTTTGCACTCACCCGCTCATGTTCATATGCTCACATGCTCACGCTCACCCTCACCTTTCATCCTTAGGCTCACGCTCACGCTTTACGCTTACCCGCTTCATGCCCATGCTTTACGCTCACCCTCACCCTTCACCCTCAGGCCGCTCCACCCTCACCCTCATGCTTCACGCTCATGCTTCATGCTCACGCCCACGCTTCGCGCTCCCACTCTAGGCTCATGCTTCACCCTCACATGCTCACGCTCACACTCACACGATCATGCTCATGTTTCACCCTCATGCTCACACTCTCACGCTCATGCTTAAATTCACATGCAACCTCACACTTCATGTTAACGCTTCACGCTCGTGCTTCACGCCCATGCTTCATGATCATGCTTTAGGTTCTTGCTTCACCTCGTGCTTCACCCTCACACGCTCACGCTCACGCTCACACGTTCATATGCTTATGCTCACACTTCACTGATGGGACAAATATGTGTCACGTAAATACGTAAGCATATATAGTCATTCAAGTAGTAATCTTACAAGCAAGTAAGAGTCATATCCCACGAGGAGTAGTTCTAACACATACTAGATTTAAATGCATTCTTAGAGTAACCACAATAGTTTGAAAGTCGTCACTAACCTAATCAAACTAAAATGGAACTAAAACAACTAAATATAACTAAAACAAATTACACTCATCCGAAACATATGCCAATTTGATGCCAAAAGTCATAATGATCCGAAACTTTTAACAATTAACAAAATAATTCGAAAGTTCACAAGCCAAAATCACAACAATATCCGAAACTTAACAAGATAGAGAAGATGTTTAAGGGCTTGATTTAT